>JARJDW010015352.1:0-15652 GCA_030264715.1 Adinopsis sp. GC000173 | reverse complement strand
TCTCGTGCAGCGATAAAAATATATATACAAAGATTATAACTGAAGTGAAAGTTGCGTACGTAGTACGTATATTGGAACTGATAGCGTACTGATAACTGTTGTTTCGTGCACGTCGATATGGAGATTCGTTTAATTGTATTGTTTTGCTTGGAAGCCTTGAAACATTTTTGGAGATTTTTTTGTTGACTTAGGTGGCAATTACACGAAAATTAAATTAAAACTTAAAATTTATTGTCTGGTTAAAATTTATTGTTATGCATTATGTGTAATTACTTGGGATTTAAGAATGAATGAATTTTGCACTATAACTTATCGTACTTACATGTAACAATGTAGTTATTGAAATGTATAATTTGTTTGTTGCTTTGCATGTTTTCATATTTTAAAATGAACTAAACATAGATTAATACCAAAATTAATATTACACATGTATGTACTCATTTTAAGAAATTTTAAGTGTTTAAGCAAAAAGTACTTATTAAAGTAATAGATAATTACTGGAATACTATTTTATAGCAAGTACTTTATTACAAAAATGAGCATTTTTCACATTTGTAATTTTAATTGTATGGTCATAACAGTTGTTTAAAAGAGTGCAAAAAGTGGTTGTTTTCGGTATAGGCTGCTATAAATGTAGTGAAATAATCAATTTTCACAGCACCCTCAAAAGTGAAGCAACTGATTTATTCACTCACGGAATTAAAGAAGTCAATATGAGGAATAGTTATTGCTTTTCAATCGTATTTGACTTTACTTTGTAGTACTAACGTTTGCAAAAGATATATTCTTTGCAAATGAAGTGACATTTTACCATTCAACTATAAAACTCAGCAAAAATCCTAAAAATTTAATAGATATTGTTCACTTTATGTTATCAGAAATTGATGATCATTATATCTGAATTGGACCCTACAATTTAACATTTAGTTTTTGCAAGATAAAGTGGTTAAGTCATTTATCATATTTATTAATATATTTTTATGTTTTTTTCTCTTATAAATAACTATTATCGCGTATGTTTAGAATTCTCTCTATTAAAAGTAAATGTGATTTATATCGCAAGTCATTTTTAATCGGTAATTAATACTTTACGTGACAGAACAATTAGTTTTTC
Organism: Adinopsis sp. GC000173; assembly: GCA_030264715.1. Lineage (NCBI taxonomy): Eukaryota > Metazoa > Arthropoda > Insecta > Coleoptera > Staphylinidae > Adinopsis > Adinopsis sp. GC000173. Next base: position 14,538 of record JARJDW010015352.1, on the reverse strand, counting down.
AACATTTTATTATCTATCAACATATGATATTTTCTTTTATATAATAATTCAGCAAAAATATTTATGCAATATATATGTTTATATAATTGTTATAAATATGCATAAATGTATTTTTTGTATAGACGTTTTGGCGCAAGAGGAGGTTGGCGTTGACGAGACGGAAACGAAGAAGCCGCAAACGGTGCAGGACCTATACAATACGTCATCATGCATCACCAAGCCATACGTCTGTCCCCATCCGAAAATACAATACTATTTGTACACAAGGTGAGTGCAATATCAAAACTAGTTTTAATAATTAAACATTAATGAAAGTATTTAAATTAATCAGTTACATGATTATTCAAATGAAATTTAGATTTGTCAAAACGGCTAAAATTCCATGCGCCGCTCATTAAAAATTCGATCAGTGAAAGTTTACGGCGAGATAACGTACCGACTATACGCTTTTTTTCTCCATCGCATTTAAATTAGATTAATTAAAAATACATTTCCCAGTTTGATGTGGATGCGAAAATGCGAATGTGAAAGTTGTGGGTGATGCCGATGATGTTGTTCGATGATAATTTTCATTAAATTGCACATCCACACACATATACTCAATATAACACTCAATTTTTGAATCATTCATGCATTGCGTAAGTGAAACTTGCTTTTCATTCTAAAAGACGTCGACCATAAAACAATAATTTTTTCTATTAATAATAATAATGTCATTGTTGGAAGCAAATGTGATCTGTAATGTACGGTAATTTGCCATGTAATTATTGGCAGTTTGCCCACCTCTAAGCAAATAATAATATTTACCTTACTGGTTACTTTCTTTCAGTTATATTGCCATAATGTTTGCTTGCACAATTATCGATTTTAGCAGATTGCTGCCACTTTCATCGCATAAATGTACAATTATGATGAGTTTTCTACGATTATCGCAACAAAAACAATAATTTCTATAGATTCTAAAAGAAATTGTGCAATATTTTTTTAAATGTTAAAGTAATTAATATGCGATTGTAGTGGTTGCCAAAATTTTACTAACATAGTGGAATATAGGTAAATTCGTAATTAATAGCGTAACGGTATTACGACAGATATTTATTGTCCGGCATGTTGCAAAAAATAAACGTAAAAACTTTTTTTACTTATTACGCGTAATATATAATTATACATTTGTAAACTTATGAATGAATAAATACTTTTGCATTAGTACAGTGCCATACCCAGTGCTAGATAGCTATAGTTAAGGCCTTGCATTTGAAAGGGTTACACATTAGAAATTTTAGCTCATTTTAAAGATGTAACACCAAAAGAGCATCTCAGTGCTGTTTGAAGTTAAGAAATCGATTTCATACAGCTCAAATCAGCACTAAATGAGCACTAAATGGGCACCAATTGAGCACCAGCTCCAAATGAGCACCAAGTGGGTACCAAAACGATACGTTATTTATAAATTATATATTATAAAATTACATACCTTTATTCTCAAGTAGTAAATGTCGAAATACCATGTAGTTCCATCATGCTGAGATTTCTGCCCATATTTTCAATCACTGCTCGCATGTACTTGAACGCGTTGACAATCACCACTGAACTGCATCTAATTCTTATCAATTGTAGTTTTTTTGGTTGTGACGTGGCATACGAACTGGCCCAGATGCTGCAAAAACGCCGTAAACAAAGTATGAGTTACCTATGTAGCAAGTGGAAGGTCATCGTAAAAATATTTCTCAAATTTTATAAATTTTCTTTAAATCAAATTGTATAATTAACTATGTACTTATTATTATAAGTACGTGATTCGAAATGTTTCAATGTTTTTTTCTTCTTAAATTGCAGTTAAAAAGCACCAATTGAGCACCAATTCCGCCTTATTAGGGTTTTAGCTTAGGGTCTCGATCTTTCTTAATCTGGCGTTAATCAGCTAACATGAACAACAATATTTGTTTATTCAATTATCAGTTAAGTACTTACCACTTTCTTTTGAATAATTTTCAATGAGTTTTATGCATTATTGAAAACTGAAAGAATTTCCAAAATATTTTTGACCTAGTGGTAATTAAGCTGCAGCCAAACTTGAATATAATTTTCCACCCAATTAATTGCACCATAATAATTACTTAATTACAAAGCTTATGAACGCTTTGATGATATAGCTAATCATACTTGTTAGCTACCTGGAGCAATAAAGTTTGTTTGCACAATTATTGATTGCTATATAGACTAAAGTATAGGTGGTAATTTAGTTGAAACCAAAATTGAGTATAGATTCGCAAGTGATATTACGACAGGTATTTATTGTCTTGTACATATGTTGCAAAAAAAACGCAAACCATTTTTTATTTATTATGTGTAATGTGTAATTTTTGCATTGCACATTATCGTACTTATCAGCTGAAGCAAGAATTTACCTGCACAATTATTGTTTACTGTCACTTTCATCGGAAAAACGCATAAATTTATTTTCAATAATTTATATTCTAAACAGCTAAATAAAATTTTCAGTAAATCACCTAGATTGGATTTGATTAAATGAATGTGCTCGAATTGAATACTTTTTTTCTGACAATCAAGGCATCCAGTGGATGAGCATAATTCGAGAGTGCTGAATTAAATTAAATTGTTTTTTTGTGTTATTGTATTTTACGGATTTTTCGGATATGTATTGTACAATAAGCCTAAAGGCTTTTATATTACCTCACCACCGATAAAATGTACCTTAAATACATATTTGTGGCACCATTGTGCTTGAGACATTCAAATTGACGAATCTCGAAAATCCGACATAACCTCAAAAAAAAACAGTTTGCAACTAGCACAATGTAATTAGTATGAGTTAAAGTAACCAGACTTAAATATTTCGGATAGATTTAAATAAACTAAACATAGAAATGTGTTTTTTCTACAAGTTTTACTGCAAAAACTTGACTAAATAGAATTGTGTCACATTTGATTAAATACGTAATTATTATAAATGATATTTTTGTAATTTCCAATAAATTAATAGATACATAAACGATACTATTTTCTATTTCAAAATGTGTACAACTTAATTGTATTGCTTAATTATATTATAAAACTCCAATAACGTAATTTTAATAACTACGTGCGATATCATTTAACATACCTCCTACATACTTGTATAAAATATGTAGTACCTATTTAAACAATGTTCACAAATTGATGAGCTTTATAGTAAAAATTCCACGTTCTGATTGCGCGTACGATTGCTGATATTTGCGTACATTATCAATAAGCATGTTAACGATCACATGCGTTATGCAAGCATCATATAAAATCGTCGTTAATTATATACAAGAAATGAGTATAATACGTTGTGGTAGCAAGCAGCAATCGAAGAGGGAGGTTGGGAAATCATGAATGAATTTTAATTTGTTTTTAATTCGCCAGGCGAACGCAAAAGGAGCCCGAGTTGATCAACACGAAAAAGTTGGAGTCGCTGTACAATTCGCAATTCAATCGTGCGCATCAAACGAAGATCGTCATACATGGCTTCGGCGGCGGTAGAAATCTATCGCCGAGCACCGATATGCGTGACGCGTATTTCTATCGCGGTAATTACAATATATTTATCATCGATTACGGTTCGTTGGTGCGCGAGCCGTGCTTGAAGCAAATGGAATGGGGGCCGCGTTTCTGTGCGCTCTGCATCGCACATCTGGTTAGGTATCTAACGACGCATCCGCGAGGTGTGAAGGCCGATCAGCTACATCTGATCGGGTACAGTGTCGGCGCACACGTTTCCGGCTTGGTGGCCAACTATTTGGATCCAGCGATTGATGGAAAACTTGGACGCATTACAGGTAAATCAATTTAGATGTAGTTAACTTAGAAGGGTACATTATTATGTATAAAATTTACTCAACTCGTAACTAACCTCAAAAAGTATTAAAAAGTTTGCGGTTGTCTTGACCACATGTTGATTTTGCCAGCACTTAATTTCAAGCCAAATATGTCATAAGACAAAATACAGTCGCAGATGTTTGATTTGCCACTTAACGTATGAATTTTTACTTCAAATGAAATATGGCACTTAAATGTTTATAGCGGAGAAAATTATCAGAAAGTTTAAAACCAAACGATATGTTGTGATACTTTGATCCAGGGTATAAATTAGTTCAAAAATTATTGAAGAAATTGACTTACCTTTCATTCTGGGAGTAACTCTGCCCTGATTAATATCACTGATTGATTTAAATACATTTTCGTCATGCGATGATACTTTTTGGAGGTTAAGTCATTTATCTGCAGTTGTTTCTATTTATTACTTTTGTATTTAAGAGTTGGTAGTATTCTTTGATATTGACATTTCATACTTTATTTGAAATATATTGTGAATTAAGTAGTTAATAATTAGTTTTATGTAACAGGATTAGATCCAACTATTGTTTTCTACGCCGGACAGAATACTTCTCGTGACTTGGATCCGTCAGATGCACACTTCGTCGATATCCTACATACAAATTCTGGCATTTTGGGGCAATGGGGGCCAAATGGTCACGCCGATTTCTACATAAACGGTGGTTCTAGTCAGCCGGGATGTGCCAGCGATACGCTATTCAGTAATAAGGTTAATAAGATATTTAAGACATGTTACTGAAATCTATTTTTTTCAGAAACGCTCGCCTGCGATCATACTAAAGTCACGCCGTACTTTATCGAATCGATTGTAACTCCAAAAGGATTCTATGCGTATCCCTGTCCATCTTTGATAAGTTATTTACTGCGAATTTGCAATCCAACCGAGGAAGATTATGTGCTAATGGGTGAACATGTTACGCATAAGTAAGTTATTAATTATCCGCTCATGGTGAAATTAATATATTCGGTTTGTAGAGCAAGAGGCATTTATTATGTAACAACAAATGGGGATCCTCCGTTCGCACAAGGACATCCACTGGGTGATAGGCAAAAACGAAGAAGAAACAATTATGTTTAAACGAAGTTTTATGTGATTCATTTTAAAACCAATATGTTCAGGATGCCCTCTTGCCGGTTTTAATATTTAGTATACGATGTATTTGAATTAATATTGCTATATTGGGCAGTTTCACAAATAATTTTATTTTAGGATAAACAAATTTCGATTTATTTTTAACTAAGCATAGTTTAGATTTAGAAAAAACGTGTATTTATAATTAAAATTATGAAAGGTATTTATGAAACAGTCCAGTATTTGTGTAATTATTAATTTGTAGCAGTGACTTGTGTATTCTAGATAAATGCAAAAGCTATGTGATGTAATCTGTAAGGTAATATTATGGTAATTTAGTTTATTTATTACAAAATATTTTTAAATAGTCGAATAAATTGCATATTTTAAAACTCCCGCGCATTTTTATTACCTACCTACAGATTCCTTGTTTACTCGCGTAGAACGAACATAACCTAGAAATTTGTAGATAGATACACAAAAATGAATAATGTTATTGCATCGAAAAAATCGGAATATGTTGGAAAATACAAGAAAAAGGTGCAACAAATTAAACAATTAATTAGGGAATATGTACATGTAAGTATATTTGTTGTTATTTATTGCAAAGTTACTAATTTTTATCCTCAATTAGGAAAATGCAGCTTTGTGCGATGAATTAAACGAAATACAAGAACAAATCATCATTCGAAGCGAGGAACGTAAATTTTTACTTAAGAAACTATGCTTATATGATCCGCAAGTAGAAATAGAGGTGGAAACCCTCTCAAATGTTTTATATAATAGTCAAATGTCCACAAACAACCATGTAGATACCAAAAAAATAAAGAAAAGATCTACCACAGATAATGCAGGTACTATATTTAACATTAACATATAAAACAAGTAGTTTTATATTATATTTTAGATAATAAACGGCAAACGAATACAGCAACCAAAGTGAAAGTGAAGAAACCAGCTGCGAAACAACGCAAAAAAGTCGTGCAACCAATTCCGTTGGATACAACCGGTCGTCCAGTTTTTCCAATCGAACTAGGAAGCCTAACGATACATTCACTGGGTGAAGTAGTCGCCGATCGCAGGGAATTCCACTGCGAGGATGCTATTTACCCCGTCGGCTATGTATCCACTAAAATCTACGGCAGCTTAAAAGATCCGACAGTGAAATGCATTTATACCTGCAAGATATCGGACGCGAACGGTGTACCACGCTTTGAAATCGCCTCGGATGATAATTGCTACCCTATCGTTGGTGGAACTCCGGATGTATGTCATACATTGTTGCTGCAAAAAATTAACGACTCGCTGTCGTTGAACGTGGTGACAACACGACCCAGAGGCAATGATTTCTTCGGATTAACGCATCCGACGATTTTAAATCTAATACAAAGTTCACCCGGTGCTCGAAAATGTTCGAATTACAAGTGGTGCAAATTTGAGGTGTCGAAAACCGGTGATCATTACATTGAGAACAACGACACGACATTAAGCTACGATCTGCTACAACAAAGCATCGAGTGTTGCAAGTTTAAGATGGGTCCAATCATAGATGAGAGCAGCGACATGTATGATAGTAACTATATGATACATTAGTTTTATTTAAACAAGAAAATTAACACAAGTTTTATTGCTTCGAGTATAATTGACTTTACAATAAATTTTTTGTTTATCTAATATAATACATGTGTTGTTTTCCATCACCGGTAGTAGTGACAAACAACATTGATTCATCAGTGTTTGAAAGGGGGGGTAAAAACTCGACTAATTTGCAACAATCTTCGTGTAAATGTGTTTAATTGCTGTAGATTTTCTTTTCTTGGCTAGTGATATCCTACAGGCTTCACAAAAAGAAGGAAGATCATCAATAGTTATGATTTCCGACCTAAAAAATTGCTGAAAATTAGTCGACAATAATACGGTTTTGATTTGTCCCTTATAAAATGCGATTTTCTAGACAGTCTAATTATTAGTAAATATAATTTTGTTTTGATTACCGTAAAAAAAACCGGCATATAAGGCGCACACAAAGTTTCGAGATTTTTTAAAATTACAGGTACTATAGCCGAGTAAGGTGCACCTTGATTTTAGGTTTTTAAGGGATAATAATTACTTACGTAGATATCTACAATTATTAGTCTCGTTTGACACACTAGGATCTTGCCTGACAGACAAGAAACGCGACAAACTAAGAGTGCGTTTACAGTTAGGTCTTAAGCAGCTAAAGATGTGCTTGATCTTAGACTGAAAACATAGTGAGGCATCAAGCATCGAGCAAAAAAGTCTATCTCTACTATGTTCCTAGCCTTTCTAAACTGTAGGTCGAGCTGTGGTGCTTCGCTATAAAAATGCACTCTTAATCGCTTAATTTCTATGTCTATCACACAAATTCCTAATTATGAAGCGAGCCTTACTTGATTTCTATATATTTCCTTTTATCACTGTATAAATTCTACATTATCTACACTAACTAGTTGTTTAAAAAATCTATGCTTTGATTAAAAGATAAATCGGCTAAGGAACCTAAATAATAAACATTGAAATTGATAAACACTGTATCATCTAATAATAATATTTGAAGGGGTTATTGCTAAATAGTTACAAGCCACAAATGACAGTTTTAAGAAAATAAGCATCCAAGTTTTAATCAAAAATTATAAAATAAATTAAATCTGTATTTTTATAAACATTTTAATCTGCCAGTGATAACTTTAATTAAAATTAAATATGATTATTTAACTCTATCTATTTTTTGCAAAAAAGTGGCTTATCACCACATAACTACAATTATTTTAGCCTATTTTTACCCTCGCGATATAAAACGTACGTTAAAATATGTACAATTATTTGTAGGTTGCGTTCTATACGCCGGGCTTTACGGTAATATATGGGGGTTCCTAATGATACAAAACACGTAGGAAATAGGCCACGTTTTATTCTTCATATTTATATACTAATCACTCTAAAAGTTTATCGCTTAAAAAATTGGTGATCATGTGGTAATGACAAATAAATTCATAAATAACAAATAAATAATAAATGAGATAAATGGAAAAAGATAACTAGCTAGATACATAATATATATAAAAATATCATAATAATTTCAACTATTTATTCTTGTGCCTTTACGCTCACCTCTTCTTCTACCTCCTCTTCATGATTATCTTCAGTATTATCTTCAGCTTCCTCCTGCGGTTCTTCGGTTTTGTAATCATGCTTGAATTTAAATAGATTAACTCCACCATCGGGAAACCATTCACCATCATCCTTCTCGGTCGAAGTGTCGTCGGATCGCGACGCCGATGGGTCCGCAGGCAGCGCGCACTTCGCCTGAAACTCTTCGTATGTGGAGCCGTTGAGCAAACATACGATGATTACAGTCATATTATCACATCCGATTCCAGCCATATCGCAATCAGGCGCGAGACAGCTCATCATGAGCCATTCGCATATCTCTTCCGGTTCTAATCCGTCAGCAATGTTATCGCGCACAAACTGTACGACCTCCTCATTGCTACGTACATCCCATATTCCGTCACAAGCTAGTACTAAGAACTCCCAGTCACCTTCCACTTTGTGAATTTGTACATCAGGATATGCTAAAAATTAGGATAACATATAAATGTTATTGCAAATGATATCAAATACCTGTGACAATTTGTTCCTCAACGGGTTTTCGAGCATTTTTCTTAAATTTGTAATCGCCTAAAGCTCTAGATAATGCTAAATGACCATTAACACGATTGTATTCCACAAAGCCGCCAGCGGCCGTGATTCTTCGATACTCAGATGGTTTGTACGGTTTGTGATCGAATGATAGCTCCTGCGGTGTGCCCTTAACCGATGCTATCGCCCGTGAATCACCAACGTTTGCGCAATACACTACATTGTCTTTAACTAACACTGCAACCGCCGTACTACCGGATTGTTCATTCGTCAATCCTTCGTCGGAGCGCATTACATCATCAATCTCCAGGAATGCCGCCTTCATAGCACCCTCAATGTCGCCGGCCGCATACTGCTCCTGCTTCGTAATCAGCTTGTGCAGATGTCTGCCGGCATACTTGGCGATATTCGCACCGCCATGACCATCGTAGACGGCGAAAAACGCTGTGCCCGGATCGTCCGGCAGGCTGAGAATGTGCGTATGCGAATCCTCCATGTTTATTCGCCATCCTTGCATCGAACTCGATCCAATCTTGAATTGTGAATTTTGACAGTATGCTGTATTTTTTGATACTTCTGGTTCTGATAACGTCTGCCCCATTTTCTTGTTACTTGAAAGGAATTAGATGAATTAGAAAGACATTCCAGTAAATTGACAGACAAACTTGAAATGAGAGACTACCTTTTTCGGTATGTGTAACTTATACCTGGCTGATGGTAGCCTGGATATCCTACAGCTCCTACAGCTATTAAACCATCTATTGGTATCATTTTGATAGTAGTAAGTGTAACACAAGAATTTAAATATTTTTTTTTGTTAAACTCGGAAATTAATACCTACATCTAGACGGCTTATTTATATCACATTATTAGCTATCGAATATAAATAAATTAATCCAGCAATTAACATACCTTATTTAAATGTCGATAATAAAGCAAAAAGTAGAAAGCACTGTACAGGAAATGACACTTATCACATTTATGAATCAACGGGGTTACAAACTAAATAGAGCAGCAACAATTTTTCAATAAATTGAACTGTAATAATTTGAAACGAATCTAAACGCGTATATCAATACATTAAAAATATACTAAAGGAAAATATCGATTAAATTCAGTAAATTTTAAATTATTTTTAGGTTATGTTTACTTAAGTTGGCAACACTACAAATCGCAATCACAAAAATTTATCGCATCGTTACAATTATTTTTACATGCAGAAAAATGTGAAGAAAAGATGCATTTGGAATGGATAAGTATTTTGCTGGCCATGTCGGCCGTATGCGCATCGGACATTGCCGTTCTCGATGAAATCTTCGGCGAGGAAACTTGCATAAAAGGTAATTGCACATTTTGTTAATTCAGCAAAAACATATTTTATCTTAAACAGGTGAAATTAAGATCGTTGATGCCATTCCCACAATAATAATCAAAGACGAACATGTGCCTGTTAAAACAACCACAGATTATTCAAAAACAGCGTTAAAACCTCCTGAATCTCATTTGCTGCTTGATCTAAAACAACAAATACATTTGAGCAAAAATGCGTTGATGTTAATCCACGAACTAGCTCAGTACAATGACATTCAGATAGAATTTATTTTATTAGAAGAAGCGGTAAGAATGTTTTAAAATTTATAATCAATTTGTAGTAAATGTGTGCGATTTAAGGGAGAACCGCATGATAAGACATTTAAATTGCGTATGAGTTTGGGCAATGAAACGTATTTCGGTGAAGAAAAAAGCTTGAAAAAGGCGAAAACAAATGCGGCGTTGAAAGCGCTTCAAAACACCAAATATCAACATCCGAAATCCAAAGATGAAAAAACAAGCGAGAGCCTCACGCCAACAGTGTTGCTGAATAATTTGGCAGCTAAATTGGGAATGTCCGTGGAGTACATCAACGAAAACATTGATCGCGAAATAAATCCGGTTTGTTTTATTTCACTGCATATTGAAGTCGATTAATAAAAAGTAAATATTTATTTTGCAGCAAGTATATGATTACAACAAGCACAATTATTACTCCTTGGATCAATCCACCAAGTCGTATATGCAAAAGCTTAACGAGTCTGCGATGGCTAAAATTAAGGTGCCGAAAGCCAAGCTCGATGAGGATTCACCGAAAAGTCCATTTAAAATTCGCTTACTTGTTGCCAATCAAGTGTTTTTCGGTCATGGCTGGACGCGGCAAGCAGCTAAACACGATGCCGCTACTAATGCCCTCAAACATTTAGAAACTATGAGTACACAAGACGTGGAGAGTTGTTTGAAAGCTGGTGATCTATGCAATAAACTTGCTACTAAATCACCAGTTTCGTTAATTGGTGAATTAGCCCACCAGCGTAACTTAGAGTTGCATTTTGAGGTAATAGGTGAATCTGGTCCTGCACATAAACGTACATTCGTTACACTTTGCACTCTTGGGGATATGCAAACCGAAGCTGAGGGGTCGTCTAAAAAATTATCGAAGAAAAACGCAGCGATTAAAATGTTGGAAAAGTTAAATAAACAAGACCCTATTCCTCTTGGAAGCGCAATTCACGTCAAAAATAGTGTTAATAAGAAAAAGAAAAACAAAAAGAAGAAAAACAACGTACAAAGAGCTACGATGAAAACTAATCTTATTAATACAATGACTGATGTTTATAATTTCTTGTCCGGCGAGGAGGATACTAAATCGGTAAATAAATTTTATTTAATACCAGATGAAAAATCATTTTTACTCTTGTAGAAAGAAGATAATAAACCAGATGAACAAAGTGAAGTACAAAATAACAAGAACGATTTGCTTAATTTGGCGAAACAACTCGGATTAAATGTGAAATTTGCCACATACTCAAGCGGTGATTTATTTTCATCGATTATCACTTTAGATGCTGAAACGTCATACGTTAGTATTTATATAATATAGACTATAGAGTAATAGAACAAGGGTGGGCAACCTTTATTCCGCAAAAACTTTGAATCTCGCATAATCCTTCGATTTAACTTAAATTTGTATAGAAGTTTGTTAATTCATGTTCATGTTTCTGTACATAAAGTGCAAATTTTGATTTTCGAGACAATTATTTGTCATAATTTTTTTAAATTCTTTGTTTTGTAAGTAAATTTGGAATAAAAATGCAATAATTGAATATAAAATGCTAAAATTGTACAAAAAGTGCAAATTTTCCGCAATTTATTTTTGCAATTTTCTTGCGATTGTCATTAAAATTCGATAATGGTGCATATTCCAAAACAAATTATTAAAATATCTTAAATTTATGCTATTGTCACGCGAATAAATATAAAAAGTGTATCTTATATTCATCTTATAGAATCTCAAAAGAATTCATACAATTGCATTATCACAATTATATTTTAGATTTGTTACGGCAAGGACATTAAAGCCGAAGTGGCTGAAGATAATGCATCACTAAATGCAATCAAATTCCTAAAAGATGTAGGATTGGATAACATTATTATTCCGTTGCGTTCGGATGCAAATCACGGAGGGTATGAACAACATTTTTAACATTAGCTGCACGTTGAAAGTTGTACTCGTATATTTTCAGCATGCAGCGTTTTTAATTTCAATTGCGATAATTTAAATTTGTTTTTTTTGTAGGAAAATTGTTATCAACACTGTAAATAATCCGCAAGAGGAAATCGTTACTGCATAAGTAAAAATGTTCTTGGAATGTTATAACAATTTGTTTTCTTTGTTTCTATTAAGAATAAATATTTTTTTATGGTTAGTTTATTATATTACTGCATTTTTAATTACATCCATGCAAAGTTCATTTACATACATAAAATTACATTGGATAGATAAATATTCATATTAATAATGCAAGAAATATGGTTATGTTTTATGTTTATTAATGCTTTTTATGTTAGTTGCACTCACTATTTCACATCATTGATTTTTATTGATAGTTGCAAGACAATTTTCGGAAATAAATTAGCCGGCGAAACGCATCAAATTTCATTGATACATTATAACCGAGCTGTTTCACTCTTATTTACATATTTATTATTGGCCATTTCCAAATTTAATACGCTCTTCTTCTTTGTTTTGTTACAGATCGTTGCTGAATGTTTGTGGATTCAATAACGGTGAGTTATTTTCTCGCAATCACTTTCTATAAAGATAAACTATCAAAATAGAATTTTTCGCGTTTCGTTAATTTACATACAATAATATTTGGGTAAACTTTTTATGGCAATGTGTACATGTGCGTGTGTATGCTTAAGCGATCAATTACGTAACGGACAGACTCTTGTTTGACTTTACCTCTTCAACTCTCAATCACGATTACAAAACAAATATATCAATATAAAACTCAATTGTTTGTAGATTTGAACGATAAATTACCATTTTATGAATGTCGAATTCGATTTCTATTGCTTTTAAACGAATTTATTGACGAGCGGCGACGCTTAGCTTAACCAGTTTTAATAAGCTGTCACATACCAATCAATGATCCTTCTAATTATTTCGCATTGTTTGAGCCAAATTGTTTAACTATGTTTAAAAACGGTGCATTTTTATATTGAATATTAAAAGAGTAAAAAATTAATTTATATTAAGCAGATACGCTCAAATACAAATGAAACTGTACGAAATATGGACAAAAATATGGCTCCTCAATTTAGGTAAATTATTTGAAACAATTGAAATAAAAATTCACGTGAAAATATTGGGTTTGAACAATTTAAAATGCCGAAATACTTTTTCTAATTTTACATTTTAACGTAGATAAAAATACTTTATTAAGTTTAATTTAGATACTCTTCTGAAGTATGATACTACGTTTTAAATAACTTAATAATTGCTCTTTTTAATGTATTTGGTATTACCCAACTGTTGGGGGCGGTTCATTTTTTAAATTTTGAATGAATATTTTACTTTAGATGCTGAATAATTGCGTAATATATAAAAAAATTAGTTGCTAGTCAATTTGAGGAACGAAGACGCTAAACAAATTTTGATTTTTTGAGATTTAGAGGAGTATTAAAAGGATTTTGGCTACTACAGCATTAAACTTGGAAGTATTTGAGACAATTATTTGTCTGAAGGAAAATTCAATTTTTTGAAAGCACTACATGTCTAAACTAAATTGAAGTACATACTTACAATGCATTCTTTGAAACAATAATTTTTATTTTATTAAAAAGTTTAATTTGCGAAAGTCTCTGTATAACTGGTATTTGCGAATTTTTGCAATAGCTTAGCTTAGGTGGAATAACATATGAATTGAAATGTTTACTAATTAGTGATTTTTGATAAATTGTAGTAACATTTCGCTGTGAATATAAATAAAGGACGCATTTAATTGGTAAATCAATAACATGTTTGTGCAAAATTCATAAATCAATGATTATTAATTGGCTGTGTAATTTGAATATTATGGATTGAACGATTAATAATTTGTGTGATAATTGAGGAACTATCATTTAATGACCTGTGTGTGCATGAATTATATTAAGCAATAAACAGCTCAATTTTGCTGGACGTATTCGAATTTATTGCTAGATCGTTGACTGGCTTGGAACAAAAATGTATGTTTTTAAAAGATATTGTTTGCATTTACGCTTCATAACTTATTTGATATAAATCAAACGTCTTCTAAATATAATAAATATAAAAAGCGACTTATCTTATAGTATATCTACTTATGCATAAAATAAGTGACGTTGTATGTTTTCGTAACCGAGTTCCATATATATACGAATGCGAAACGAATTTATGAGATTGTAAAGTGTGCTGCATATAATCTACCAGTAGTGTTGTGTTGTATCTAACAATTTGTTGCATCTCCCAGCATCATTCAACGTACATAATAACATTTATTTTAAACTTTTCTAAAAAGTCACATGCATCCAACATAAATTCACCGAAATGCAACAACATAATATACACACACACACACACACAC
>JARJDW010015349.1:0-12481 GCA_030264715.1 Adinopsis sp. GC000173 | reverse complement strand
TATATGATTATAAATTAGATATTTAACATTTTAATTGAAATCCGTTAAATTCTGAAATTGTTTTTACTGATTTATTCATATTTTACTGCCAAATATAAAAATTAGTTTGCTTGCAGTAACATTACTGCTAGATAGTAATAGTTTCGTATATTGTGGCGAATATCAATTTGCTTCTATGTTAAGAAGCAGCTCTCTTTAACTCTTGAGGTAATCGTTTACGGCTGTAGGTTTTTATATCACACCTTATTAGTTTTAAACTCATTTTGAACTAAAATCAGTCCCTTTTCGATCTTTTCACTATAGAATCAGTTCGGAACTGCGATTGGGAATGAATGATATGTATAAGCAATTGGTTATTTAGGTACTTACATGCAGTGTAAATTACAAATCCTGCCGTTGAATTGCATTGAAAAATAATCCATCTTCACCATGCACAAACACAAATAAATTAAGCCCGAGTTCGGATGATTATCAATAAATTAAATAGCACACTTATTAAAAATACGTCTTAACAGTAGACCACCTTGCATTGTACTAAAATATTAGTGGATCAGTCAAATATATGTACTTATCAGGGGGGTTGATGCGCGCAGACGCAATAAATTGTTTACTTTAAGTATGTACAGGTAAAAGTGATGAGTCATACGTGCGTGATTTGTACGTGATGGTGACATTGGAATCTTCCAAAAGTTAAACGTTGAAGAAGGACCAACTAGTTGAGTCACACATACGCAGATCACACGCAATAATCTAAGTACTTGACGCAACCACTAAATTATTAGTAAACAACTGCAGGTGGTTTCGTAATAAGAAACGTTTTCAATAATTGTGTTGATTAAATAATTTTTAAACTAATTCGTGCTTAATTTATTGTGTTTGTGCAAAGATAGAATATTTTCCACAGCAATACAAAGTAGGATTTTTCATTCATATTACATATCGTAATGTATAATAAGGTTTTTATATAATTATGTCTTCTAATGGCAGTATATCACTGTTTTGTGAATAAGTTTTTATTTTCTACGAAGGTTTAGTATAGTTTTGTTTAATAGTGTTCAAATTGAGCTTGAACTTATTGTACCTAAACACTGATAATGTCGTGAAATTCGTATATCGCAATAAGTTTTAAAACTATTTTTATGCAACCATTCCTGGACAGTTATATAACTTTATCTCTGTGTAGTCAGAGTTGGATGACAATTTCCAGGTGGAAAACTAAAGTTATGTATATACGCGTATGTATTAAGTTTTGCCCGGAAAGTATACAAAAATATGAAAAGAATTATCATTGTCTTCTAAATTTTAATTTTTCACTTTCTAAAAAAATCACATTTTATATTAATTAGTAAGTAAATAAAAAATATCAAAATGTACCAAATCTAAATTATTCAATTGTTGAACTTCTGCTGTATTTATAAATGTAAAGCAATCTTACCTAGCTCATAAATTTATGCGAAAACTGTTTCAAAGAATTTTCCTATATTTTATTCGAGAAACTTTATTAAAGCACAAATATGTAGGTATATCTCAATATTTCTAGATACAATATCGGTTTTATGATTTTTCATATAGCTAGTTATATCTATACAATTCATGCAGCAAAATCTAATTAGAGCAGAAAATAAAATGAGACGATGCATATCTCTAGTCGTCAAATTTATATGCTTCAAATAATAAATAATAAGTATATACTGCTGCATTAATAATAATACATAAATAATCCACGCTATAGGTACTACAAGTCGGGAAAAATCATTCTTTTTTCGTTTACACAACTGTTATCAATTTCTCGAAATTGATTATGAGTAACTTACTTTTTTTATATAAAAAATCAAGAACAAATAATAGTGCACAACATGTAGCAATGAATTAGAGTGCATTTACGTGTTTTGATAGAATGAATAAACAAACATGTAAGTATTTGACTTATGAAATATATGTACACAATAAATTAATCTCCTGAAAATTATTTATTGTTGCACTTGTAGGTATATTTGAAAAGTTGGTGCATTATATTATATTTCTTCAGTGAACAGTACTTGAAGGTTTATTTCATCGCAAAATATTTAACGACATTATCGCATCAAAAAATCACGTACGGTAATAAAAATAAAAATCATAATAATAACATTTCATATATTAATTTTGAGAACTTTTTTACTTTCTTGAAATACATATTTATTGCTTAACATATTTTGTGTATTATTAAAGGCACTTCCAAATTACGTTGATTTTTTTTCGTAAGTTAAATTGCATATCGAAGCCTAATTTAGACGTTCATGTATCGCTTTACAAATTTTGCATAAAACTGTGAAAGTTATTAATAATTTATTGCAAAAGAATTATAGAGATCCAACTTAAAACATGTAATATTATCGCATAATAATATTTCTACATGGTCGAATCAAAATTGCACTAACTGTGGTGATTTTCTTATTTTTAGGCCTCTTCTTAATTGAATTGTTTATTGGCGGTATTGAATTTTTAAGGCAGCTTTTAGAACTATCGCTAGCTTTAATTCATAACGGTTCCTTAAGCAAGTGCATTGCTTGAATTGTGATAAATTAGGCCCTGCTGCACATAAATTTAAATATTTCGCCTTATTAAGTAACATTCCAGACTCCACAAAAAGTGCAATTTCAGCTAGGAATTTCTATTTAACGAAACTTTTTCTACACATATAAGAAATTGCAACAATTTGACATTGCTTCCTTTAATGCTCACTTTAAACGAGCAATCAGAACGAAACAATACTGGTTAAAGTAGTCGCCATTAGATACGATGTAAGAAGCTGAGATATGTATATACAGACAGTTTCCCAACACGATAATATTGCCTAGATAACTAGCATCCAATCGGGGGCAATATAAATATTATTACATTCCAATTGTAATAACAATGCACAGTGATAGAAAATATCTTGAAACAGTTCGTATAAATGCAGCACAACTTTGAATGATTACATAGGTATATTGTGTTTTTTTTGCACAAACCATTCGAGATATTTCACGTCCAACTATATAAAGCGTTCCCAAACGAAGCAGCTAAAATAAAACACCGAAATTTGTTAGCAAGCTTAACATTTTAAAACAATATTGGTTAAAGTACTCGTCATTAGATACTATGTAAGAAGCTGAGATATGTATATACAATCATTTAATGCATCAGTTTCTCAACACGTTAAGATTGCCTAGATAACCACCATTAAATCGGCGGTAATATAAATATTATTACATTCAAATTGTGATAACAATACACAGTGATAGAAAATATCTTGAAACATTTCGTATAAATGCAGCACAACTTTGAATGATTACAAATATTGTGTTTTTTTTGCACAAACCATTCGAGACATCTCACGTCCAACTGTAAAGCGTTCCAAAAAATAAAACAGTGAAATTTGTTAGCGAGCTTAACATTTGAAAACAACGAGTTTCAAGATGTTGGAGAACTTTCGAAACTATATCACAAGCAACTTGAAAATTCGGACGTTAAAACGACAAGAACTATCTTCATAGTACTTGATCTCATTGAGACGTTAAGTGCCTGACACATTTCTGGCGCTTTTTCTTAAAAGCATTGACCACGAAACAGCGCCGCCGCCGCCGCCACCACCTTTTCACAATTTAATTGAAGACTGTTCGGCGCCGCTTTAAAAATTACCAAATAGTTTAATCCTGTTCAGACTGAAAAGGGATAAAGTAATTTTGATAATAAAGTGTCTAACTCCACTTGTAAAGTTACTTGTTAATCTAAATTTGAAGCTTAGTAGATTCAGAATTTCTTGATATTAATAACAGAGTATTAAATAGTTTATTTTTTGAGATATACAAACCTGCACAAAGTTGGATTATAGCAATTTATTATCTACTTATAAAAAGTTTTGCTAATGCCATTAGTAAAGGTATAAAAATTTGTTTTTTATCTTTTCGATGAAAAATTGCCCGAGCATCCCATGTAAAAATTTCAGAAAGCATTGTTACAAAACAGAGTGCGGCAAAAATTTGGTACAAATACGGTAAATATATAGTGCAATGTGTTCGGAGTAGATTAAATTTCTAGCCGGTTTAATAACGACATAATGATTTTGATAAATTGAGTTGAAAGTTATCCTCTTGAAACATGCAAGGTCCGAAAATAATGAACTGTCACCGAAAGATGATTATAAAAGAAGAAAAGTAATAAAAGGAGAAACAATTAAGTTTCACTCATGTGATATCTAATAGAATTATTTGTTCAAAGCTCTATATGAAGAGGGTAGTCCCAAAAAATCTTTAATCTTAGTAATAAAGTATAATTACGTACATATAGTGCACTAAAACATAATTAGGTCCTGTTACTTGTTAATATTACTTTGTTGTTGTCAACGTTTTCATTATTATCTACTATTTTAAACGTTAATTTTTATTTCATATATAGTTTTATTATAAGATTGCAATATACAATCGTATTGGCATACCAGTCGATGCATCACCTATAGATAAATCATATTGAGTAAGTTATTACTATTATATTATCTAGTCATATATTTGCTTACTTACTATTGTACATTAAAGATGTTGCTAATTTTGTGTGTTGGAGGTTGCTAGTTTTATACCAACATTTCTATAAGGTAAATCATTGCACCATTTTTATATGTTTATATTTATTGTAAATTAACATGTGTAGTGTAATTGATATAAACACTACAGACGAGATGAACTCATCATATTCTAACCTTACTTCATAACAAACCAAAAGAAAGAAATCATAGACGCTATGGACTAGAATCTAGTCCACCAGTTAAACCGGTCAAATTCTAACCTCACTTTCGATGTACATACACCGTAAAATCAGTAAGATAGACGAAATCCACCCCATCTTTACTTCATAATTATTAAATATATTTTAGCACATTGGTGTATCACTTATTGATATTGGAACACATATTTGAATAAGTAGGTACTTTATACAAAAACTTTTTTTTGTACAAAAATATAATAATTAAATATTAGAAGAAAAACACAATGTAATGTATTGTTTAAACCAGCAATTCATGAAATGGTGGAATTTTTTATTGAGAAGGACACTGGTTAAATGATATCCAATTGATATTTTCTTAATCCATTGTTTCGACCGTTTGGTGTGATATGTTTTACCATTTGATGCCTTATTCTGTGACGAAAGACTTCGAGGGTGTTCTCGATATTGTTAGTCTTTTACTTGTCTATTGTTTTCTTTTTAATTGTTAATTTATAATGTTTGTCATTAGTATTTCCCTAATGATGACTATAATTATTCTCAATAAATAGTCGAAACGTTGCATTAAAAAAAGTATCAATTGCATATTTATCATTTAACCGCTGTCCTTCCCAATAAAAAAATCCCAAATTTGATGATTTCGTGGTAAAATATAATAATGTTTACACAATGGTAATATTTTAACAATTAACATATTAAAAATCTTATTTATTTGTAGAAATGCAATTAATTCTAGTAAACAAACTTTTTTGTTTTCCCATCCAGACTAAACTAATGCATATTCAATTTTACAGCTTCTGCATATTTTAATAAAATCTTATATTAAGAACTGTTTTAGTTTAATGGAAAAACCCATTAGTCTGTACATTTTTAAACAACTCCTTTCAGAGAAGCCAGTAAAAAATATATTTCCGAGTCGTAATACATACGTTCACATTGAAATCATTTTTAATTTAATTTAAGTTTTGAGATAGATAAAAATAACTTCTGCATTCATAAATGTACAAGTATATAGGAGTTAAATTATTTTTTAAATGCAGCTATCAAGGTAATGTAATTAAATAACGTGGATTTATGATTCGATAAGTTAACACAATCCGTTTCGTACATGAATAACTAAATATGATATAATGACGTGAAATATTATGCCAGAAAATTTAATTTATGTGGAAGGACATAAAAATTACTAAAAATGAAATAAATTTAAGCATCATTGAAGATTTACTGTTGATATAAATTCAAATTTTATTATCAGAATGGACTAATTAAATATTTTTAATAAAAAAACAAATATCTATAAAGGTACAAATAGTTTTTCTCAATATTTTAAATAATTGTTATTAGGGAAGCAAAACATGAAGTAAAATGTTGATAATTAATTGTATTTTGTTTTTTTTAATTTATAATTATAATTATAATTTATTTATACTTAGACTGTTTATACTTCGCAAACAATGCAAATAAGCTTTTTAACTCAAAATTTAGAATAAAGAAATGTAGAATCTGCAATTGATTGTTTAATTGCACCGATAAAAATGACAATGACTCTTTTAATAATATGAGATTGCAACAAGACTTTTAATGAAAACTAGAATTTTGTAATTAATTCACAAAGTTGTTTGAGATTTTACATTTAATTTTTACTTTCGCATTGTATCGCCAACAATAGAGCAGCGCGCAACATAATATAAAATAACTTTAACAACGAACTGACAGTTAATTAGTTGTTATTATATTCAAATGTCTGTTAATGAAATTTTTAAAAGTGCTATAAATCAGAGAGATGATGGCAGTGGTGAGGTATGTTCGCATTCTACTATCATCATCGTTTTATTATAAAGGTCAGAGGGTAATCGTAGCAAATCCGTATACTAAAATTCCTAATAAGTCCTTGAAATGGGAAGTGGTAGATAGGGGGTAGGTGGTGGCAACAGCCTATCGAAAACCGTCATTAGTTTGGAATTATAATATCGAAACACACAAGCAATTTAATTAAAGTCTTAAAAATTGAGATTGTGTGCAAAAATCAATGCGTCGGGAGGTTTCGAAACGCAAACAGAATTTTCACATCAAAGAAATTTCAATTTCTCACTCACAAAACCCACTCGAGCTTCTTCAATATTTAGCAACAAAGTGAAACATCTTTTTTGCGAACGCGGTCGCAAATGCAAATAGCTCATGTCATTCGTTTCAGCGTACAGTAATATCTACCTATAAAGTAATTCGGACAACATGTAAGGCCCGGCTACACGTTATTGATATCACAATTAAAAACACATCATGCGAACACAAATTCGTTTCGGGCTGATTTGTTTGCTTCGCACATTAAAAGCGTTACGCCTACGCACATATCGACGCATCCATGTTTGCGGATCGGAAGCGAACTTATGTTTTTGCCACACACATTAATCGCACAAAACTATTATGGAAATTTTACGTTTCAATAGGGAAACCCGTCAAATATGCATTGAATTATGAATCTTGATATTGGCTAAATTAATATTACGACAATAAATTTATATTAGGAAAGCTACTCAATTTCACGTATAAAACAACTTTTTTTAGGAGAGTAAAAAATACAATAGTTTATTATAAATAAAAAATTGAGTAAAATACAAAAGTAAGTAACTCTTAATAAGTCAGGAAAATTTTACGCAAATAATCGGATTCAAAAAGCGTTGAGATTATTGTGTAAAATACTAAAATCGCTGTGCAACTATGAAACGGTAAGAATATTGCATATAATTGATAAAACAAAGATATTTAGTGCATTTGTTCTCAAAAGTTTATGTGCAATAATACATTTTTACAAGAAGACATTTTATTAACCTATGAAGAATAAACCACGCATTGTATTTATGTTATATGTACATTAATATACATATGTATTTGCTACATCATTTTAATTGGGCGGTTCAAAAATCAATTGCGCCCTAGAATGGAATTTAAAATTGGCACAAAATTAATTAACGTTACGAAAGAGTTACAGTTTAAAAGCCCCCTTTCCGTAATTTAATCTAATTTATTTACTCTGCCTTTTAATTATCTCGTTCTGCCGAAAACACTAACCACGTTTAATTGTAGATGCGAAATAAAATATTGTTTTATTGTTGGCTGCCATTGGGATTGGATTGTTAGCGCAATATAATTTTATTAGCGTTGTCGAATTTTCCTTCGCGCGCTGCTTTTATGCGATATGAATTTTTTATTATTTCGGGACTTATTGATAAAAAATTTAGCAGCTGTGCATCGTCTTCTAAGGTTAATCGAGAAATAAAGCACATTCGGTTTTTATTCCTACTACATCGGCGTGCAATGAAACATTACTTTTAAGTTTTTTTCCCCACGACAGAATATTCAATTTATCACGATAAATAAGCGCACAATAAAAGAAAACTATCTGCGACTACGTCTATGTCTATAGTTGCGAAGGCAAAAAACGATTTCATAAAACGATTTTTATTATGTGCAAGATCTTTGCGTTCATATATCTTCAACATGCTGGTTTAAAATTGTCAATATTTCATATTTTTTCAACGATGAACCATTCGAGGAATATATTTTTTAAGAATATAAGTATGGTTCAATGCATCTTTAATAAAGTTAACATTGACATATCCCATCATAAAAATACACTCTATTTTATATTTAGAAAGCCAAGGTTCAAGATATTGTTAAAATGCTATTTGTTGCTAAATTTTTAATACTATCTCTATACTAATCTGTAATTTCTTGATCAAATGCTGATTAGTTCGTTTACAGGACTTGTTTTAATCAAAAATTTCAAATGAGGTTTACGATTTTTACAAATAGTTACAAATATTGCGCAAAGAATTTGTCTAAATTTTACCTTGCATATGGAGTTTCATTTGCCAAATGTTACATAGATTTACAGTGAATCGACTTTATCAAAAACATGAGGTACCAAGTTTGTTTGTTGCCAGAAAGACAAACGACAAATAAAAAATGATATTTGGTTTCAAAGTAGCAAATTCGTTAAAAAATGACAAATATGAAGAGTGAAAATGGAGGAATTCTGCACCATGATAAGACATCTTCTCATATGACTCTCGTTTTTACCAAAATTTTAGTAAAAAATACAAAAAGATATTTGTTGAAAATTTGAACGAACTTTGAATAATTAATAACATCATGTTTTTATTTATATCCACTGCTAATTCCACAAAACGTTATGTCTACTCGACAGTATAAACATTACGACGATGTGAACTACTCAAATATGCATTAAATTAAAATTTCAATTTCAGCAAAGTGAATTTATAATTGAAAAAAAAGCACACAACGCACGAATTTAATTAAACTCGTTGCAGCCCACTCGCACAATGTAAAATAATAGATGTTTTAGGCAGGAAAATATCTTCGTGTGACAAATAGAATGAAGCGAACGTCGAGCGCGCGAACAACAACAAGTTCGCAGCGTAATAATTTATTTCATGTGCGGAGGTGCAAAAAGCACAGCGTCGAAATTTTTCTCATAAAGCGAAATAAATTCATACAGTAAACTAGTCGCAGCAAGAGAATATGTCAAAAATGCGCGCCACTCACGACGAGATAAAGTTAGCAACTTGGTGGAGGATTTACACGCTGTGATATATTCGAGTGGTTGGAATCAACTCCACTGGGAGGATGAAAGAAAAATGTTCGTTTATCGACAATAACATTCAGCATTCTACATTTTTCACGCATTGTTACTGTTATAATAGTTAATATCGGTATATATATGTATATATATTTTTGTAATAAAAGAATAAAAGGCGCTGTTATGCTAACATAATGTGTGGAAGTATTATTATTTATTCATCTATTCTGATTTTCTTGCTCTACATGAGTAGATAAGAACTTTTTTACATGTTTATAATAAATACCTCTTCAAATTTTTTACAATCCTAAAAAAATTTAAACACTAATCTCGGCGCTTTTGGTTTCCAATTATTTGCGTAAAATTTTCCTGACTTGTTAAGAGTCATACTTTTATATTTTACTCAATTTTTCATTTCTAATAAACTATTTTTTATTCTCCTAATATTTCAAACAAAAAAATGGCAGATTTTTTACATATCTAATCATTTTTACTCAACATACATTAATAATGCATAATTAGATATATTAAAAATTACAAAAAACATTAATTACATGTTGCATAACTAATAATGTCATAAAAAAATTACGCGACTTATGCAAAACATTAAAACTGCTTTCTGGAAAAATTGCCTTGGTTTATATGATATTAGAATAAATTGTTAAAAGAAGAAGGAGACTATTTAAAATACCATGAACAGATCACATTACGAATGAAATGGGGTTGCACAGAGTGGGAAGAGACAAAGAACTTTTGACCACAATTAAAAGGAGAAAGTCAGCATATTTGGGACATATACTTCGAAGTAATAAATACGAGTTGTTGCAGCTGATTATGAGTGGTAAAATCGAAGGAAAACAGAGTCCTGGTAGACGACAAATATCCGGGTTGAGAAACATTCGCGACTGGACCGGGTTAGACACGCAGGCACAGAAATGCCGAAGATAGAGATGAATTTGCAATGGTTACAGCCAACCTTCATTAGTGGAGTCGGCACTAAAAGAAGAAGTACCTTAATAATGCATAATTGTTTATATAAAAGATTACCAAACAACATTAATTACGTAACTAATAATAATGTTATAAAAAATTTACGCGACATATGCAAAATGTTAAGACTGCTTTCTGGAAAAAAGCCTTGATTTATATTAGAATAAATTGTGAAAAGAAGTCTCTTTATAAAATATAATTCAAAATAATATGAACTACCTAATATAAGACCGTAATTATTGAAAATGTTTCCTGCTTTATATTTATTATTTCCTCATGACTGAATTATAGTTAGATATCTTAAGGCATCTTGTAACAAATATCTTTAATTATTATTTATATTTCATACTTTCATATAATTGCATAAGTAGTATTTTTCATATAAAATGTAACAAAAAAAAAACTATTAACCACATAACATTTTTCATTTTTATTACGACTGAAAATGTAATTGCTTGTATTTTTATCGTAAAAAGTGTCGTAATCAAAACATTGTCTTAGAAAATGATTAAATTACATAAGTTTAATGCTGTTATTTAATAATAAAATGGAAGTAACGCTATATCAAATTGAATTTGTCGAGAGATGTTTTAGTAAAATTGTTTTCATACACATTTCACATTAATAATAAATAAACATCACGCTATCTTTCTATCACACCACACAACATTCAATACTATTTATCATAACAATGATAAAGAAAATGAATAATTAGTTAATTAAAGCACTGGCAGCTGTTTTGTTTGTAAGTTTCGTAAAAGATACTTCCAGCACCTAAATATGGAATGAAGTGCAAATACACAATCATTCGCGGTGCAGTGCAAATATAATTCCTTTCGGCGAATAACTTTTCATAAAACGTGAACCGTGCGCAAGGACTTATTCTAGGAAAGAATAGCGTATGGATATTAATATTTTGCCGTAGTTGTCTGGTTTATTAAATAACGAGGAGAAAAGCCAATGCATATATTTCATCGTTGTGCTCGCTGAAAGGCTGATTCGATGTGAAAGAATTTCTTGATGAAAATGATACGTTATACTCGTGGTTTATGTTGCATTATGTAATTTTATGGATACGTCACATGTTGTTGTAGGAAATAACATTTACGCTAATTTGTATTTTATGTCACATAAAAATTTATTTCAAACCATAATTCCTCAAATCGATAGATTTGTATCGACAATATACACGAAATGTTGCCATTTTTTAAATATTTGATGGTAAATTTATTATTTAATATTTACCGACATCATTATTTTGCTTTTTGCTAAATGATTTGATAATATAAATAAATTATAAAGACAATTAAGACGTATTCTTTTAAAAATTCATTAAATTTTATATTTTTAACATCATTTCTATATGTCTTAAATTATTACTCTTGTTGGTGTATATTTATAATAAACATGACAAATTTAAAATTGTAATTATAAGGTTATAAATAAAATATATATTTTAATATTATTAAAAAAAATATAAACAAATAAGTAATCAATTCCGAGTAAATTTTATACATTGTTGAGTATAAATTACTTTCCAATCATTAATAAAAAAAATAGATAAAAAAAATTATTTTAAAACCGAAAACTAGCAATTATATAGTATAATAGATATACTAACTATTATTAAGAAAATTAGATTTTATCTTAGAAGTTATCATATATTTTTACAACATTATTCTTTTGCCTTTTGCTAAATGATTAGATAATATAAATAAATTATAGAGACAATTAAGACATATTCGTTTAAAACTTTATTAAATTTTATATTTCAAATTTTGTATATGTTTTAAATTATTACCCCTGTTGGTATATACATATTTATAATACACATAACAAACTTGAAACTGTAAATATAATATTATAAATAAATAATATTTTAATATTAGAAAAAAATTATAAATAAATAGGCTATCAATTCCAAGAAAAATTTTATATTGGTATAGACTGTCTAGCATAAACTATTTGCCATGTATTAATACAAAATTACATTAAATAATTATTTTAGAACAGAAAACTAACAATTATTATAATAGATATACTAACGATTATTAAGGAAATTAGGTTTGATCTTAGAAATTACGTTTTTAATAGCAATTAAAAAGTTTTAAAGCGTTTCTAAGAACATAAAAATTTCTCTGAAGCGATATT
>JARJDW010015348.1:0-10395 GCA_030264715.1 Adinopsis sp. GC000173 | reverse complement strand
TTCGAATTAAATTCAATTTAGAATTGTTGTTGTTGATGAAATTTGTAATCGATAAGGCGCGCCTCGGCGTGTTTTTCACCGAGTGGCAAAAATTTAAAGGCGAATAGTTTTTAACACAAGTTCCTCGAATGAAAGATATACGATGTACTTGTACATATAAATCTCCTGAATGCGTTGCTATATAACCCATTATCTATAAAATGCATTTGTCCCAGTATGCTGAAGATAAATTTATATAGCGGTTTATATTGTATACATTATATACAATGCACTTTACTATATGAAGCATGTCTATAAAATATTTACTACTGAATATCGTCAATACAAATACACTAAAAGGCGATGTTGTTCTTGCCTCCTCACTCCTTCTTTCTTCCACACACGTTTTTTTATTTTTTTAATTCTATCACATATCACCGCCACGCCGCATTTTGCATTAATCAGCTCTCAATACTCGCGCCGAACAATATTCCGCATTCATTTTATCTTCCATTCTGTTATATTGTTTTCCACAATTGTATTATATTTTGGTTCCGTTTGCTGCTTCGCATTATATATGTTGATACAACAACGTTACATTATCTGTGAGATGTTTTCAGTCCATTAAGAATCAATGTGATAAGCAGAGCATTTTGTAGTGGCAATTAAGAGTGCAATCGTATAATTCATAATTCAAATATAATTACCGCTTTTTAATATCTAATAATGTTGCTAAATTAACTCGTTTGCTATGAATAAATAACGTTGTCAGTCATTGGAAATATAATAATACATTTTCCAGCCAGTCTAATTTTAATAATAATTATGTTAATTTATTTAATATGCCACACAATGAAATTATGTTAAAATATACACAATTAATTACTTTCAACATCAACAACGTGGAAAATATGAATTTTCACATTCCCAAAAAAAAAAGAGAAACAACACGAACTCGAATTCATGCATAATTTATCTATCTACGAGTGTAGCTAGTAAACAGCGTTGAAATGTAATCAATTAAGCGCTTCTTTTAATATAAACAATTAATCGATCCATTAATGACGACGTAAATATTTATGTTACGCTAAAAAACATAAAGGTCATGCCAATTTAAATGGAATTACATCCGAAAAATGACTAATACGAATATAAGTAATAACAATTTCGCAAAATGCATTAAATGTTGAAATTCCCGTCATTTACTTTCTTTCGCGCACCAAATTGCCAAACAATTGTTGCTGTTGTTGCTGTTGCAGAAATTTTGTGTGTGCGTTTAATAAAAGATCAGCGTGTAATTTAATGTAAAATGATGCAATTTGGTCGTAGGTGTATCTAAAATTGCACCGATTGGGGTTCGTTTGTTTTATATACCTTTGGGCTGCGGATGAAGTAGAAAAAAAACGAGGGGAACGAATTTATGAGATCGTTAGAAAATTGAATTGATACAAAAGGTAATATAATGTGCTTGTACACATTGATGTATATTTTCACATTTCTCCTTCTTGCCCCCACCTCAAACACGTCATCTTTTAATGCAATGGCATTTATTCATGAACATGTCGAGCGGAGCCGCGCGCCCTTAATAACGATTAATATCCTTCGCACTTCATTCGCTCAAGATTTTGGACGATTTCCGGCGTTAAGAAGCAAGTAGCAAAAAAAAACTATGTATTAATTTAATTAATGTTTGCGCTCTTCTTGTGTATGGAAATTTAATAAACTTTTTGAGCCGCTTTCGCGCGCTGCTCCATTATTAATATTGTTTCCGGCTTGGAGTGACCTCTTTTTGAAAAAAAGAAGTTAGCACACAACAAAGTTTACTTGTTTAACTTTACCACTACGAAACGAATTTTTTGCCGGTGCTGCGCTCGCCCGAACCCGAAAGAAGAACAAAGAACGCTTTTTTCCCTAGTTAGTCGAGCAGCATAGTTTTACGCGCGCAAAAAACACAGTTATGCCATTTATTGTTTTTTTCGCCAAAATGAATAAAAAAATACAACACGGTATAATTAATAAACGCGTAAAATTTGAAATTTTTAATGCATATTCATTTACCGTACTGTACATTCTTGGACAAGCAACAATGTGGCCGTTGATTGCATAGATAGCGCGCTGGAAAAAGGCCTAATTGAATATCGTTCATTAATGCTTTAATGCCAAACGGCGATAATTTACGAACCATTTTAATGCAAATGCGCATTGAAAATTTATTCAAATCATCATCGTCTCTATTTATTATTTAACGTAATATAATGCATTTATTCGAGCATGAAAACGATGATTTTCTATGCCCCTTTTCTTACTTAAAACCATTTACGATTAATTCACGCCGGCAAACGATACACAACACTGACAGTTTCTATACAATATTTGTGCGATCAAAAACTCACATGCACATTATTAGGTACGTATAGTAAATGTGTGTATGGCACAAAGTTAAAATGTAGTAATGAATACTCGCTGGCTTGTTGACTTCATCGTTTGAATTAAATTGTAAAAATTGCTTGAATGTGATTAATGCACAATTACAAAAAAAATCAAGGCAATTTTGTTACTACTACAAAGCAAAAATAAAACTCTGAATGATCGACAGATCAAAAACGCACGTGTGAATTAAATTATTAAATGTGTGGCATAAAGTTAAAATTATGAATGCGTTTCAGTTTTTTCCAATCTTCATCAGTAAAATTTAGATGTGATTTAATATTAGGTAATGCACAATTAGCTAAGTATTCATTGAATGTGCAATTAAATTTTGAAATAATGATGGCTTATTAGCATTTAGCTGTTGTTCTAATTAAATTCTAAACAATATTTGAGAAACTAACTAGAATTTGAATTAAATTAATCCACAGTTTACTAATAGATCCAATATTATTACTTAAAAGTATTTACTCGAACAATTTCTAGTCAATATTTGTCTCTAATCAAAAATTCATAAGTAAATTATTACTTACCTAAATGTGTGGCACAAAGTTCAAATAAAAAGTACTTAATTTGGATGTGATTTAGGTAATTAATGCATAACTTGCTAATAAAGCTAATTTTCCTACTTAGAAATATTTGTTCTCGAATGTTACACGAAACTCTAATAGTTTCTATTCAATCTTCATCTCATGAAAAAAAAAAGTGTAACACGAAACGCTTATTATCATTGTTTTCAATTTAAATTAGAAAAATTAATTTGAATGTGATTTAGTAGACATTAATGCACAATTTCCTAATAAAGCCACACAACAATTGTTTTAATCATTTCGTTGAGCGTGAATGCAATAATGATTTCCGGCTAATAAAGCTGAAATTGAATTTAAAAAAAAATGGTGTGTATGTAGGTACCTTTTCGCGTAGCATGTCCCTGGTCCTCGTCGCCTGCGTCCGACTCCGATGCAGCTCCAATTGCAATTCGAGGCATTTCTCCTGCCAATTAACATTAGCACCACCGCCGCCGCCCCCAACGACATCCATAATCTCGTAACCCTGCTGTATCAAATGTGCGGCCGACGGGCCTGAGTCGCGCGCCCGTCTCGGCAACAGGCGCGGACTGGACGGCGTCGAACGGGACTCGCGCGTCAACTCGCTTAAGCGCGATAACGGATCGAAGATCTGGCTGAGCCGTCGCGGTTCCGCACTCGCGTCGGGTTTATCCATTGTGTCCACACCAACAGCAACAACAACAACAACAAACAGCAACAAAACGTTCAAATCGCACTCGATACCTACACACGATTCACGCACGACACCGATGCGAAATCACGTTGTTTCCATGTTTTCGCGGCGCGGTCGATGCGTATCGGGTTAGTAGACAGTTCACTCGTACGATATGCGAGCGCGTTTCATTCTATTGTCAGTTGGCAGCATACTGAGGCTGTGGATCCTCATAGACGTAGTGCGAAGGCGAATGAACTCCCGTAATAGAGCCACTAGAGAAGGTCGTGTAGTCGTACTTAAGTCAGTTAGTTTAAGTTTCAGAACCGAACAAAACGAACGTATGCGATTATATTCTCCCATTCATTCATTTCGAAAGACGCGTAGGTACACACTCGTTAAAAACGCATAACATTCAATTCAATATAATAACAATTAAGATTATCACTAATTCAATATCACTATTTAATTTATCGTATAAATTAATAAAATTTCATCAACTTACTTTATAAAATTTGTTTTATCTTTATAATATAATATTAATTAATTTGAAGACTTTAATGGACGACGCTGTTTTTTATTATTCAGTTTCTTCTTACTTAGTACTATCTGGAACAGAAAAAAGAAGGGAAACATTATTTTTATTAAATTTTATTTAAAAATGCGTGTTGAGTGAAAAGACAAATATAAAATTCCAATAATAAACGCTCTAAAATAGATAATGTTGTTTTTTCAGCAAGCAAATCAAAAACATATGTTCGTTTGGTTGTTTTGTGTGTTTTTGCCTCCTCCTCTCGTTGCCGCCAGCTTTTTAATCAAATTAATTTCCGAAATGAATGAAATTTTAATCAAATGTTGTTCTCGAAATTGGAATTTGTTTTTGCAACAACTTTTCTATATACGTGTATACATTATTCGCGTGCAAGTGTTGACGCCTTGCAAACATATAATTATACGTTTGGTAAAACTGCTATGATAATTTTTGTATTAAAAATTCATGATTGAATATTTCCAGCACGTTCAAAATCGTATCTATTTAATCATTAAAATTGTTTAAAAATGCATTGAGCGTGATGCTAATGCTGCTGCTCAATGAAAATTGCAAATTAAAAGATGTTGAATTTCAGATATAATTCCAAATTGCAAATTTTAATTGCAAAATTAATATAATTGCAAATTTGAAATTCGTTCATTAGCAAATATAAGATTTTGCGTTTAAAATTCGGCAAAGGCATTAAACTTTGAATAAAATCATCACATTATTCGTACATTATATAAGAAGAAATACACTTATTACTCGAATTACATCAACGGTCAAAAACTGGCAGTCCATGAAATAATTTTGTTAGAAATGTTAAAATTATAAAATTTTCAATTTTTATTATTCACAATAACAAAAGAATTAAAATACAAAATGTATAAACGCAAATCTATAGATGAGAACTGTAAAAATCCACTCACCGTGTAGCAACAACACTGTATAATTCCAAATACCGTGTAAACCGAGAGAAAATTATTATAACACAATTGCAGTAATGTGAGAATGATTACAATAATAAAATTGCAGTAAAACATTATTTTTCTGCGCGATAAATCATTCTTTATCTGATAAGCGAATGTTTACATATACTTATTGATTAATTTAATCATTTATTTAAAAATTAGCGTTACGGTCAATAAAACGACCGAATTCGATGCCAAAAAAAAATGTTTATTACCCTCTTGGGGCCGCAAAAATGACTTATTTAAGGCCCATTATTTGTTAATTTTGATGTAAAACAAAGATAATTAAAAAGTTTGCGTCGAATAAAATTAGATAATTTAAGTGTAAAATACACCATTGAGATTTAACCTAATCCACATTCATTAATAACTAATGTATATTAACCATTCGTAATTAAAGATAACTTTGATAATTGTAAGTGGTGCAATTAAAGGGGTGTTAAGGATGTGTCTGCCGCTTGCACATACAATAAGAAACGAATATAAAACCATTTAATATTCATAGAAATTTAACGGGCAACACACAGCAACATAAGCAGCGCAATGAAATCATCATTTGCATTATTAGCACGAAACGGTTAATGCACGATGGGCCATGCCGTTTTTCCAGACGAGGCGCACTGCCCAAAAATTAATATTCCTATCTACACAAATATATATATATGGATGAAATTTTCATAAATTGAAAACGATTCGAGCATCGCATCGCTTCCACACCAGTTCGTCGAATATTTCAAGCCCAATTGCGTTTTTATTAAAATATAGACGATGTGGAGATGTCGGTTGTTGGTTGTTGCTGTTGTTGTTGTTTATCTACCACGCAAATGTTCGCAACAAGTTGCCATCCGAATTTATTTCGTCTGCACTTCTTTCGCAGCAACAAACGTTTCGGTGCACTTAGATAATAGTCCGCCCGCCGCGTATAAAAATTTCCAGTCGGCAAATGAAAGTACACGCCCGTAAATAATTTTCAATCATCGTAAACAACACTTGCGGAATTTATTTATTCGAATGCGCACAGCACAAAGAAAGCAATTCCCATAAAGTGTCGACTGTTTAAATAAAAAGTGTTACGAAAACATCCCAAAATAGTTATTTATATATCGAGTTATCTCATTATATTTAGTCACACGTGCGCAAAATGTCTATTTTCGACATCAAAATGCTTGGCATAAAAGATTAATATTTGTAAGATGCAAAAAAGTGACAATTTTGCACATAAAATGCAACTAATTTTGACCCCTAACATCATTTGTCATCATTACCAACATTTTTAGTAATAAACAACACTTATATCAATTAAACCTTAATTATACGTCTATATATTTACAACTTTAATCATATATTTTTACTTTTTAACACTAATACACGCAAAATACTTAATTTCACCTTGCCATATTTAAGTGTAATACATAACATTTTGTACTTACTTGTTTACTAATTATTTTAAACTGCATTTAATTTAATCATTATTCGATTTTTAAGACTGTTATTGCCGAAATTTTGTTGCTGGCGATTTATTTGCGTTCGCGATTATGCATTCAAGGCGACTGCCATACCGAATAATAAATGTAATCATCGTAATTTGTAGGAGAGTAAAAAAAACGAAGAAGAGAAGACGAAGGCAAATTTAATTGAACTATGATTGGAGGTTAATTATCTCGAATACACCGTAGCGCGCGAGTGAGCGCGTGGTTTTCTTTTTATTAATGTAAATTGTCGTCGATGCGGCGTTGAATACGTAATGAAAGCGATGTCTGCGCACGTAGTTTAATCCTCAATGGGGTGTGTATGTGTATATGTATGTATGTGCGTTAAGGAGCCGTGTATGAAATACGCTTTATCATATATTATTGAAAATACCACACATCGAAAGGCGATGCTTTTAAATTTGACAAAAGCGGCGTTTAAATGGCGACGGCCGCACGGAAAGAGAGATGAAGAAAAAAAGATTTTCTTGCCTCGGCAATTTCTATTATATATTAGTTCAACAAGCAAGCGAGGCACGATTGGAATTTTTACCGAACTATTTATTGCGTACGAAATGCCATATCTCATCATCGATGAGCGAGAATCAACATTTCATTTTTTTTATTATTTATTATTTGTACAGATAGGCAATGAATTCCGCTTTGTGTGTTGCTGATGCGATGCTTAAATCGCCGGATGTTGCATTTATGTATTATTACACAGTCGCAAAAGCATATTTCGGAGAGGCGATGCTAATAAGTAGAGTGGACCAGCATTTCCGTCTCGTAGCATCAAATAATTGCATATTCACGAGGTGAGAACAAAGGAGCAGCGAGTTGTTGATGGAAATTCTAACTCATTTCTTTGTCTTGCGCGCCGCATTTATGATAGTTGTAATTCGCCGGTGCGGTCAAGTTCCGGCATCCAAAGGGGGCGAAGTTTAATTAAAAATCTGTCTTGGATGTGGATTAGTGCGCGGCACATACACACACACAAGTTCGCGTAAATAAATCTCATCCTGCTCCTATCTTATTTTATTCATCAGCATCATCATCGTGGCACTGCCTGCGCGTGCTTAAAATTTATTTTGAGCGCTTCCGTTCACCGCCGATGACAATTACCACAAATCACAACAAAAACGGTTTTAATTGGCCTACGAGGACATAATTTTAGACGCCGGCTAAAAATAATTTACGCACTTTGCAAGAACATAAGGATTGCGTCAGCGCGGCGGTTCAATTAAAGTTCGGTGTTGTATAAATCATGTTTGCGAAAATGGTAAATAGCGCGAACCGATGTTGTTGCCCGTCACACAGGGCGGACGGGCGTTTTCCAGATTGACCCTATTTCCGGCTAACTGATGGCGATCATATCCGTTCTGTAAGGGTTTTCTGCTTTTCAAATTACCCTGACTAATGATCTATTAGCAAGTATTGCAAATGACATTCGCCCGCGTTCCATGTAATGAATCATAAAATAATCGCATATACCGCCTTCGCTCTCATTCATTCAATCTATCGATTTCCATTTATGCGTCGCTGCCCGAATTGAATTACGTCGCGCGGGCAAACCTCGAAAATCATCAAAACTACGGCGTTTATTAGTATTATTGCCAAAATAAAAAAAAATGAAAAAAAAATCCGATGAAAGCTAAAGAAAAAGAGAGACACGGGAAATTTCATCGAGGCTAATTGGCCCAGCTCGATTACATTTATTTCCGATGCGTTTTGAGATTTAGGGCAAACGGCAAGGCACAGATACACACACACACACACTTGGCGCTCGAATTTAGCTGACTATTCCTGGGGCTTTGCTCGGTCCCATGTGGTGTGCCGTTTTTTTTTTGAGTAAGATGAATAGTTTTTTATGTAATTTATTACGGAAAGGCAACTTATGCGTTTTTAATGAAAATAGTTCAGCTGGGATTAATAAAACACTTACCTACAATCATTTATATAAAAAATGAGCGATTGTGTAATTACAAACGTGTGTCTTTTCGTTTTCTTCCATAGACATAATTACTTTCAGGATTATTTATTAAATTTTAACGAAAATCACTAGAGATTTGATTAATGTTAGTGGAAATTTAAGCCTATCAAGAATGTTAAAAGATTGTAAATACACTGATTTTATGACGATCAATGAATTATGTAAAAAAAGCCAGGTATACGCGATAGGATGGTCAAATTGTGATTTTTTAAGCAAATTGTGTAATGCCTGGTAAAAATTTACGCAAATGGACATCAAAACTTACGGAATTGGACACAAATTTTAACAACCATTGTCTATCTGATATAGGGTTTTCTACGCAATTCACGTATCGCCAACCTTATGATTAACTTTAATCGGAACCTAATTGGTGATAATAATCGGATAAAATCCTCGCTAATGTATTTCAAAGAGAGTGTCAAAGCTAATCAAAATTGGATCAGAATTTGTTTTAACGGATAATTAAATTTGTAGTGTTAACATGTCTCTTTGTTTAGTACTTACAAACATTTATGCATGTCGAAATGAGATTGTGTAATAATTGTCGGTTGGGTGTAGTGAATTTTTTTCTCTCGCAGGCAGAGAACATATTACGGCATAACATTTCGTTATTAAGTGTTTGGGGCGCAAAGCGAGGCGAGCGTGTGTATATTATGACACGACGCATATCTCCAAACGGATCATATAAAATAGGTCTCAATCTCATCTGAATTGCACTTATTTGGGATATCGCATATGCAAAATGCCTTTTTGTCACGCACGCCATCATAAATTTAGGATTTTCTGATATTTTACGAGCCGTTCGTAGGCTATAACCTACACACGATTTTTTCCTCCTTCGAGCGTCGAGTCTATGCTCCGCTCGAGATAAGGCGCATTTAGATGAGACTTTTGTCCGAGAAGAGGAAAACCCACCTAGGCTATTACCATTGAAATATTACCTTTACATATTATATGTGTAGGTACAGTTTTGCTCGTCGCGCACGGCAACGACAACGGCAGCGGCAGCGGCGGCACGAATCTATTGTGAGTGCGTGCGTATTTATACGACGAATTCGATTCGTAATAAAACTTTATTGGCTATGAAATGGCAGTTTTTAGACAGTGTAATCCGATATTAATGTTTACGAGTTGACATACATGTTCATCCTTTTGTATGTGTGTGTGTGTACTTTTTTGTTATTTTTATCTATGTGCATACACATAAATTACATTTATTTGTTTATATTAATTGTTGTATTCGTTTTTAGTTATCCGAGCGATTTGTTACATTTACGACCGATAAATTATTTACATAATTATTATACATAGAACTTAATACTCGAATGCACGAATACTTGTTACAATTTCATGGGAACTTAACAACAATATTGCCATTGTCATAATTAATATTAAATTAAAGTGTATTCACTTATGCACATTTACTTAGCTATTCAACAAAACATTAATAATAACATTGCCATTATAGCATCTTTTATTTATGTTAAATTTTGATTTGTTTGTTCGATTAGACCATAAATTATTTAACTAGGGGTTTATAAGATTAGTTTTTTTTATTAAAATCGTATATAAATGTAACAGGCATTTTTGATTAAAATTAATTTTGATGGAAAACAATAATAAATTTAATCCGACTAGTCAACTATTCATTCATTTTAACCAAAACTTAACAATAACATCATCTCACTAACAAATTTATGATTGAAGTCAATTTAAAGAATGCGAATATGAATGTTTTAATTTTAAAGTTATTTTAATGACTGTTTGTTAAATATCACTTTAAATAAAAAATTGTCGTGTGCAAAC
>JARJDW010015346.1:0-11743 GCA_030264715.1 Adinopsis sp. GC000173 | reverse complement strand
AGTTAAAGATTTCAAAATTAACTTTAAATTATGCTATGTTTTAAATCCGGGGTAGGTAATAAGTCGATGGTGATAGTGTTTACTGATACTTTACAATACACTTAAACGTCCCGTTTTCGGTATATTCAGTTTCACAATTTTATATTACTTGAGTTTTTGTTGTAAAAATATAAAAAATGGGTACAAAGTGTTAAGAAGCGAAAACTAATTTAAAATATTGAGAGGGAGGTGATGGAACGCTGT
Organism: Adinopsis sp. GC000173; assembly: GCA_030264715.1. Classification (NCBI taxonomy): domain Eukaryota; kingdom Metazoa; phylum Arthropoda; class Insecta; order Coleoptera; family Staphylinidae; genus Adinopsis; species Adinopsis sp. GC000173. The sequence goes on along the minus strand of JARJDW010015346.1, from coordinate 11,500 downwards.
AGCTCGAGAAATCTGCCCACCCTTGCCTAAAATCAACAAAATTGGACATTGTTTGATAGAAAAAATAAATGATTAAAATACAGATAACATTTTTTAATGAATAATACTGTATTTTAAATTTAAATTGAAGAGTTCACTGTAAAAAAGATGTAGTTTTACCTTAGAAAAATGCAGCTACTACCCTTTTACAATAAACTATTCAATTAAAAAAAAATGTTTATGTTATATGCTATTATAAATTACAAAAACCATATTTCCGAATTAGTTCTAAGCGAAAATAAGCCACATTACTTGTGATTACATTTATGTAAATTGATCAAATATCTGAGCATGATTATATTCTCAGATTTTCAACTTGAACCATCACCCAATCGCTATAATGCATCAAGTTGGTTACAATTATCGGAAGTGTATCATTACCATCGTAGTTGTTACAACGATAGGTTGGAAGCGACAACAATCCAACGATGCGGTTTTTTTTTACAACCGGGCTGCCGGCGTCAAATTCACACAGATTGGTCCCATTCAAACACAGATTGAAATCTTCAATCTCTGTTTCGTTCCATGCCTGCCGACATGCTTTAAGCTTCACCGATACGATGTCTACGACACGCAAATCGGCGGTGACATTCCATCCAATCGTGAGCAAATCAAAGTTTTCAGCCGGAAGCCGGTTTTTATAGATGCGAATTGGAAACACGAATTTGTTGAGTTGCATCATTCTTGATGTGCGTATTAGTGCAACGTCCGCTTCTATGTCTTCTTCATACATTGTATGCCGAACGATTGCTGCAACGTTGTAGATTTTGCCTCTACCATCTACATTTGTTGTACCAACGACTATGAGGAATGATTTTGTACTGTAATTTATTATTATTATTAGTAATATACTATAGTTTATTTTTGAAGAAAGGAGAAATAGCGTAAATTAAGTAACTGTTTCTCAACAGCTGGTCCTCGGATCAGTAATGCCCGGCAGAAATAAAAGATAATTAATTTTTTAGCCGTACTTCTTTCTTAATTTTACAGAATTATATAAAGCTGACAAACACTGAAGTGGAGGATACTTTGCTTCCTTTTCGGTTTTTGATGGTCTTTTGTAATTTATTTGCGGTTTTTAACTGCTTTTTGCAAAGAAAGTGCCAAAAAAATAGCAAAACCTGGGAAAGAAAGCTGCAAAAAATATTGAGAAAGCCGAAAACTGAATGTCCAGTCTATATATGGATTGTCTGAAATGTTTCGAGCTCTGCCTGTTGTATTTTTTGCTCCTTTCACATGCTGACAAATTTCTGGGCGCGTCTGTGGGGCCCCGAATCGGCCATCTCAATGTCAACTTACACTGTAAGGCAATATGCTGCAGTTAGTATAGTATTTCGATTGATAATTGATCCAGTGCAAAAATGTCTTCGATTGCGTCGATCTCGCAACGATACTACAAAGGGAAATTCGCCTGGACGCGCTGATCTTCCATCTGGTATTTCGTCACCACCATATGTTAAATCATTTATATTATTTGATATAACATACACAAATGCGCAAAAAATCAGAGCAAATTTAAATAAATCAGACATTTTCACTTCACTACCCATTACACGTTATTGCCTTACTTATCACATACAATGAGAGTTAATTGCAATTCAAGTTCACTCTATTAATTAATTGTTCAGTTTCATGATTAAAAACCTTAATCATGAGCCAATGTTTTTAAAATTTCAAATCTAAGTACAAACTTTACACAATTTTATCTTCGACTCTGATAGGTAATATATAAAACGCACTTTCATTTGCGTATTCTTTTATTACTAACAAGTTGCAAAAAAGTTAAGAAAGTGAATTTTGTGATGATTGCAATAGAAAATTTGCTTAAAAATCACTTCCCATTCTCTAGGACATTATTAAAAAAATAATTCGAATGAAATTAAATTTGTTTAAAAGGATCGATTTTTCATTTTTATACGAAAAGCAAAACTTCTAGATGGATTCAGGAATATTAGATCTATACATGCAATGGCAGAAAATGCCATATAATCAAAACTACCTCAATATAAGATTAATCGGGCATCAATTGGATTCAACTTTCTATAAAAATCATGTTATACAAGTAGAAGTGGTTCTGCGTTATTTTTTTTATTATACGGTTTTTTCTACTAGAAGTAGTATAAGCATTTTCAGCATCAGATTCATCGCCAGTTTAATATTCATACCCAACATTATAGCTAAAATAGTTTAGATAATTTTGCATAATATATTGCTTGATTTGATTGGAACACAAAGTGTTGTTGTGAATTATTATTTATTCACCGTTTGGTTAAAAGAATAAATTGGCTTTTGTAATAATCAATTTAAACTTTTACAGTCGATCTACCAACAGGTGAAAAAATAGAAAGCTACGCAATAATTTTGTGATCCCAATAAACTTTTTGGCTTTACAACAAGATTATTAAAAGATGCTGCCAAAATAGGTTTGGCTGCTTTATATCCGGTGATGAAATAAGGCACAAGGAAATACTTTAAAAGGTAACTTATTAAAAAAACTAAACTGTTCCCATATTAGTATATTGAAAATTTGAAATAAAATAATTAAATATTATTAAAACTACGTACCTTTACCACAATAAAATGAATATTATCATTACTTAGGCAGAAAGTGCATACAATAATATTGTTACATTGATATTCGATGCAAATACATAAGTTACCTACGATTACATTATTATATGCTCACAAATAAATAATAGCAAAATGTTATATAATCGATTATAGTGAATGATTTTATTAATTGACTTTTTAAATAAATATACCTTTAAATATTATTAGTCCAATAGTTTTTGAAAAATAAACTAAAATTTTTAGAAAAATATAATAATAAATGATTATATAAAAACTAAAATTTCCAATGAAGATACATTCGTCCACGGCTGCATTAATAGGCTAGTTAACTTCTGTCATATCATTAATCCATTGATTGATATCCATCATTTGCTTGATGTAATCCTGATCGTTTATGATGCCGGCGATAGTTTGCAGCGTATCCAACAATTCACCATGTTTCATATTCAATTGATTGTTGCATTTTTCAATTATTTTCAACGTGCGTTCGTTAATCTGTAATACAAAAAATAATAAATTAGAGAAATTGTAAACTACACATTTGTAAAAAAGCATTTCGCGTCGATTGTTTTTCTTCAAAACAGATTTTATTTAGAAAAATGTTGTAGTTAACAAAAAAAGTACTTACTCCATCAGGTTGTCGGAAATCGGCAAACTTCAACTTGATACGCTTCTTACCACTACCACCATCATGATAAAATAGCGTAAATTCATCATAGTTTTCCTTGATTTTAAAATAAATTCCAGCAAGCAAATGTCCCTTTTCATCGCGTGACAGCAAACTCCTAAAGGTGTAGACCAGGTTCCTGCGTTCGGTGACATCAACTGCGGTTAGATACGGACGTTGGATGTAGATAACAGAGTGGACTTCGTCGATTTTGGTTGTGGTGCGCGTGGTGCGATCGTACCATTCGATGAAGCTTGGATTTTGACGCGAAAAGGAGTAGTTGTATTCTTTGAGGGTGGTGGCATCGCGTTGCATCACAAACCAACCTACAAACAATTTTGTTTTATTATTTACGAATATAAAGTTTGCATAAAGAATTACTAACCTGTGTGTGGATACACGCCATCCTCCATAACGACAACAACCCGTCCAACGTGATATCCAGGATCGCACAACATAACCCCACATCTTCCTCCAGCCAGATGAAATTTCATCGCCAGCAACACATGCTCCTTTTCCAAGACGTCGCCGAGTTGTTCAATCTGGTCGTATAATCCTGGGTACTTAGCAAAGTCTCCGATGCTTTCTTCGCACGACACGAGATATAAATGGCTGGCTAGATGCGGATCCAAGTCGCACAACAAGCGCCAAAGCTCTAAAGCAAGGCCGACACATGTATGATGTTGTGGTGTGATAGGCGGATGGTAGCTAAAAATCAAAATAATGTGATGTGTGTTAACTCAACGTTATATGCTTACCTTTGAAAGAATTTAACAAGGCTTCGACATCCACTCTCCTTGAACGCTTCATAGAACTCGATCAAATTCCCAACCGTGTTGTAGTTATGTCCTTCGAGCACCTTCTGCACGTAGCATTCAATTTCGCCAACCACCTCATCAAACTCCTCCAACGTAGTGAATTGAAACGTCGGCCGTTCCTGCCTATCCCATCCTGGCAGTGGCAGCGGACGGTCCGCTACCACTAATCTCAAATTATTGTTCGCGTCATGTGTCCGCTTGGTGGCATTTTTGAGTCAACTCGGCCATTCGGAGCCCCAACGGCCAACCGTTGGTAGAAATTGGCGCTCGGTGGATGAGACGCCATCGATAGATAGACTTAAAAGAGATGGATGTGCAGCAGCTGGAATCTTAGCAGCTGGACAACATTCTGGGGGTATTAGTGAGGTTTTCTCACGCTCTGAAATTAAGAAAAATAATCGTTTATTAAGAGATATGAAATCTTATAAAAATTTATTTATATCGTTACAATCTTTTACAGTTAAAAAGCAATGCATTTTGCAGTATTTCCTATTTTGAAAATTTTGTCAACTAGAATTTTTTTCTATAGAAAAAAATGTAGTCTTTTCGATTCCGAAAGAATGAAAAATGATACCAAGGGATAGTAACCCTTAAATATTTTAACGAAAAACTAATACTATAATTCAAGGAGCGTATAATTCTGAATGTTTCGTATTTAATTTTACGTCTTTAGGTTTCGACCAAACCTCATTTATCAAGAAAATGAAACTAAGTTATCGTTTTTTGTTGTTTCATGTTAGGATTTATCATAATTAACCCTCTACGCGGTCAGGTGCTTTTGGGGGCAATGGCATGCAAACAGGAAAAGAGTCGCGTCACGTAATTGAGTTTACAACGTTGAGTCATTTTCTTAAAACAGTACAGACCAATAATGACTAATAATAACAGAGAATCGTTATTGCACTCTATAGATAAACACGTTCAGAATGGAGTGATTTCTAATGAATTTTTCAAGGATTTCCCATTTGTGACGCACGTGAAATTGTTATGTCGCATTCTCTTTAATTTTGAAAATAACCATGATTTACATATGTTATAAATTTCGATTGTTTTAAATAATACTGCTTTTGTTTATTTGCGTTTTTCTGCGAAATTTATATCTTATCTCAAACGTATGGACTAAATAATTGTTTAATCAGTCAATTGCAGGACTTATTGCTAAATAATGACAAACCACATTGTTTAAATTTTTAGTATTTTTACATTAACGTAATGTACAGCTATTGGTTCATTCACAAGTGGATTACATATGGCAATATTAGAGATAATGTCGGTATGATACACAAAGAAATTAAACAAGCTATAGATTAAGGCAGCATATAAAAAAATTAGATAGAGAAAGTATTGTGATAATAAATCACTTAACTAATTGCATTCAGGCGTAAAATAATTTATCGCATTGATTGTGGAGATTTTCTGCAAAGGGTTTATTTAGACAGGTGTCTAGTTTTACAAATTTTCCAGTAAAAAGACACGCATCTGTGACAAAATACCATAGATATGTATAGAAAAAACATCTTTTATATTTGATAATTAAAGTTTCAGTTTTTCAGAATCCACACATTTAACAACCTTAATTTATTATGGATTTAAAATGGTCTTAAATTAGAACTTCATTCCTTGCAAGTCGTGGAGTAATTAGAAGTCATATTACCGGATATTACATATCTGGCCATTTTTTATCAATATAAATGGAAGCCAAAATGCCACAGCAAAGTTTATGTTTGATACGAGCTAACATTCTAGCATAATATAAATGATACAGATATTAATTTACTTATTTAAATGAGTAATATTAATTGTAAAAACCATTCCAATTTTATCATTTTCGATTCAATCCAAATGATGATTTCACCAAAACTATTACTTTGATTTGAATCTTGTTACTATTTAGCAACAAAGCTTTAAAAATATTTCTATATCAACAAACAAAAATAAGATAAATGACAATATTGTTTTTATAATCATACTTGAAAACAATACAATACAAAAAGTTTGTTGTCAATTGCAGGAATGTCTAATCTTATCTTAATTATTGCTGACTATCATCAATGCAAGTTGTTGTCATGAGCACTATTTAATTGTAAAGCTATTTAGTGCATTGCGCAATTTTGCATAATTTGCTGAAATCAATATACGTATTTTAAAATCGAATTAAAAAACGAAAGTAGAATAAATAAATAAAAATCGAGTTCAATTTGTTGAAACTATTCGAATTTTACCCTCAATATTGTTTTTATTTATCTTTTTGCAACTTTTCACATGCCATGCAAATGACCATTGAACTTTCTACCCACGAGTAAAGTTTCAATCGATTTACGGATAAATGAACTCGCTGTCGCAATACAAACGTAGAAAAAATCTGGAAAGTCAGACAAACACAAACGAATTATTTTGCGACGCCAAAATTTCTACTTTCTACGCACTTACATTATAACTATTATTGCAGAATCAATTACAATGTAAATAGAACACATCTAGCGCAAGTTTAATGGCCTCTCGCATTACACATTGATACTTTTCGTCATCAAATTGCAGCAATGAAATAAATAATTTATCACGCACGCGATAATTAGATAAATACACGAGTTAGCGTTTTTTTTCTTCGCTAGTTTATGGGTCAAAAATATTGCGCAGTACTCGTGTAACAGCTGGGGCGCTTTTATTGTAGGATTCAAAAATTTTTTAATCAATTTGGACAGGTAAATTGAATTTAAGAAATGCGTAGAAGTTTGTTAAAAAATCGATTTGAATGAAATAGTTTTTGGCAATATAATTATTAATTCCAAATCAGCTTGTTTTATATAAATTGTGCAATAATTAATTTGTAATTATTTAATTTTAATGAATCTAGAAAACATCCACATGACAATCAAATAAAAATGGTGACATTTGAGGGTAGCTTCACAAAGAAATGAATAAAATCACAAAATATTGTATTTTACTGAATTCATATTACAATTGTTAGTTATTAATTATTATATAACATAATTGCAGTTGCATAAAACGTTTCATCTCAACATGAAACATTGCAAAAATGAGGAAAATCCACCATTTTATCTTTGTTAGCAGTGCGCATCAGTTTGTATTGCATTAAAAAAATTAATTAAATATTATAAAGTGCTTACCCATACAACAGGAAGATAGAAATAATAAACCAAAATAAAACAAAAACAAAAATAAATTGATTTGATTTCTGCTCTTGACTTGACGCTCGGGCAACTTCACGGATAGAACGTTAGTCGTACACTGTTTACACTGAAAAGCGCTGATGCCACATCCATGCGTTTTATATCGACGGACGGACACGGAATCGGTGGGAATTTTTCGGCGCACGAAAACGAAATGTGCCGATCATCCCCCACAAAAGCGGTTTGGCCTTTTTAATTTTTTAAATTAAATTTTCATTCACTCGTGAAAATGTTTTATTAACCTAAAAATTATTTAGAGCTAAATCCAAAAATAAATATTATAGCATCTTGTTGTTTCTGTCAAACCATCGACGAGACGAAAGCAGGTCGTTTAATATTTTTATAATTTATTACAATAAATGTTTTAAATTAAATAGTTTTGTTTTAATTACCTAAAACTTATTTGAACTAAAACAAAAAATAAATATTATAGCAACATGTTTGTTATTATTCTTGTCAAAACATTAACAAGACAAAACCAAGTTGTTTTATTACAATTTATATTTTTAGAAAATAATTTATTACAATTTGTTTCTTTATTAGATAGTTCCGATAATCCGCACAAGCTTTTTCATATTTTAAATGTTTATTGATGAAATATTTTGGTAACCTAAAAATTATTTTGAGCTAAATCCAAAAATAAATATCATAGCAACTTATTGTTTCTGTCAAACCACCGTCGAGAGTATGTCGATTTCTAAGAATTTATATTTGTGTAACAATGTTTCTTTATTAGGTAATTTATTTTATTAGTTTCTGAGGCAAAGTCATTAATTTCCAAAAGTCCAAGAGGGTGAGAATAATAAATAATTGAGCTAAATTAAAAAATAAAGAATGATTCATTCAGGAAAATGTTTTAATAGCTTAAAACTTATTTTGAGCCAGATTTAAAAATAAAAATTTTAGCAACTTATTGTTTCTGTCAAATCACTGACGAGAGTAAGTCGTTTTCTTAGAATTTATATTTGTGTAACAATGTTTCTTTATCAGGTAATTTATTCTATTAGTTTCTGGGGCAAAGTCATTAGTGTCTAAAAGTCCAAGATGGCGAGTATAATAAATAATTGGGCGATCTGAACTAAATCCAGATATTAAAATCATTCCAACTTATTCTTCTTTTCAAATCATTGACGAGAAGAAAGGCAGGTCGTTTTCATAGAATTTATATTTTTATAATTTGTCACAAATTGTTTCTTTGTTGGGTAATTTATTCTATTAGCTTCTGGGGCAAAGTCGTTAGTGTCCAAAAGTCCAAGAGGACGAGGACGATAAATAAATGAGTGGCCTTGTTTTACATACAAAGAAGCATGAAACTTGTATAGCTATATATTTCCATCACTTATTAAAAGCGCATTAATCCTTTTTTGGTTTTTTAGATTATGTTTCTTTTGATACGTACTTACAGTGCACGCTGGGTCAACTTAAAGTAAAGTAACTTAAAAGTTTGTATTTAAAAGAAGAAACTCTATATTTTGGAATTTTCACTTTTTATTATAAGACTTCGCAATTTTTTTCCACTGTGGTTATTGTCAAGCTTATACAGAATGTTTACGTTCTATTACATAGATGGTTGGGTGTCATGGAGTAAGTACTGCGATTACGGGTTTTTACAAGTTAAACAGCGGTGATCGATATTTAGGTCCATCTGGTCGTTTAATAATGTTATATTAAATCGGTGTTGTTCCACTGTCTCTAATAGATCGTTGTTAATATGAATACATGTTGACATAGATAAGTGTAGGCAACACTTTTTACATAATCGATGCTTAGTAAATTTTAATGAAAGAAAAACGTACATTACAATTTAAAGAAAAGAAGAGGAGAATGAACCTATTACGCAGATGAAGAGAAAATTTTCATAAAGTTTGCTTATTTCTTAACAAAAGTACCCAAAACTTCCCAAATCACAGTTTTTTTATTCACCTTGCATTAGTGAATTTCGGACTGATTATGAAACTATGTCATTATTTCGAAGAATATGTATAAGTCCAAATCTATTACTACAATGTTTTGAAATTAAAATACGAATCGATATTACAATATTTATTGTCGTTTCTATTTTCTTAATTTGTTATTAGTTTTGGAAGTATACTGAATTAATTAGCAACACGACTGATTTGGGAGAGGTAGCTGTGTATGAAAGTATGATTATTTTATAAAACTATACTTATCGAACTACTTTTCGTAATTTATAAAATTAGAACACATTAGCCTTATCAATTGTGAATAAAACTATTGACCGGCACCGTTTTTCCTAGGTATATGGGTCATATGGGTCACATTATAATTTTGTAATTATTTTTTAGTCGATAAACAGCAAGGGGTGCAGAACTATGACCTACAATATAGTGAAAGAAAATTATTGGTTTTACTGAAAAGCGAATTAGTAATTAATTTTATCGCTTGGAGAATTATGAATATGTAAATAAAATTGTTCTAAAATCATGGGAAAAATAAAAGAATCGAAGTAAAAATTCATGATACAATTCTAAAAATATTATATTTTGCACCTCTTTCCTTAATTTTTCTCTTTTGGTGTACTTTTCATAAATAAAAACCTTAAAAAAGTCGAAATTGACATTTTCTTAGTGTTGTTGCCCACTTTTTTGTAAGGGCACCTAAATTTCATAATTCCTCTACTAATTTGTTACTCTATGTATAAAATACAATATATAAAAATAACACGTAATAATTACAGAATCAGTAAACCAGTAACAATATCGTAACACATGTATGGTTCGAAGGAAATTTTTCAATTGTTATTAAAAAATGCACTACTCTATTAATTTTGATATAAATCTTCAAATTCAGATAATACAAACAATAGTTTATTTTGAATGTTTTAATTGGAAAATGATACAGAAACATATTGATTGTAAACATCGATGAGTGACGTTATCAAACATATCGAAACTGTCGATAATATACAATGTAAATACATGGATGTAAATTGGAGGAAGTGTGAATTGCGTAGAAAACGTGATTATTATAAAAATATCGATAATAATCAAGGTCGTAGAAATGGAACGCAGACTAAAGTGTATCATCTTAGAAATAAGGAATACATTTAAGTTATTATTATGATTGAGAAATAATTACACATTCCTTTGATATGCTCGTAGACTGAAAAAGTGAAAGAAAAACAAAATTACGTTCTTATACAAAAGAAATTAATACGGTTTTCTTGGATAATTCTATACAAAAGAAGTGCTGGTCTGATTAAGAAATAATTAAAAGGAAGAATATAAAAAGCTAAATAGATATGTGACAATACGCAGCATGAAGGATAAAATAATACCAAAGAACTTGGGGTGGTAAATTTATACGTCCCAATTTGGAATAAACAAATACTGGATTTTATTTTAGAAAATAACAAATCTTACAAAAGTAACAAAAATGGCTGGATGATATCTTAACAAACATTTTAGTATAAGAATTTGAATTCTTTTTACTTCGATCTCCAGATTAGCTTATTGTCATCCCCTAGAATGACTTCATCATTGGCAACCAGTTTCAACGCTTTTGGATATGCTATATGCTCCATTCGATGAATACGATCTTGCAACGTCTGTTCATTGTCTCCAATCTCAATTGGAACAATTTCTTGTACGACAATTGCACCAGCGTCAACTTCTGCCTGCAATCAAGTACATATTTATAAGACTAATAACTACCAGATACTTAGCAATGAACAATATTAATGGATCGAGAACAAAATGTTGTAAGAAACGTCGTAGAATGTGCGTTTAAAAAATAATCACTTCAATTTATAAGTGAATAAATTTTAATTTGTAAAAATTTCAATGAGCAACATTAATAAGTCATTTACAGTATTTCATTATGCATAAATAATTGATGACAAAATTATACTAAAATTTAAAGAATTTGGAGTATTGAATAAGAGAAAGTAATAATTTTCAAACACATTTACGGCGATTGTAATTTTTTGTCCTCGATTACTAAGTATATTTTACTCTCATTTTCAGTTTTCATACAAAACTGATGTAAGCAATTTTAGTGCTTTGCATTTTCACGGGTCATGGACAAAACAATGTAATGCAAATTTTGTGTTATGCGGTCGTGAAACTGTAAATATTATTGTTAATCTACTATAATAATAATTTTGTTGATCTAATCTACACGGTACAGCATTATTGTACATGATATATTTGTATATTCGAATCAAAGCTGTACTGGATTTATATAGGGTGTTA
>JARJDW010015343.1:0-23774 GCA_030264715.1 Adinopsis sp. GC000173 | reverse complement strand
ATAGTGCAAGGATGTATGGTTTAGGGACCTGCATTGCTGATACACCACTACTGATAATTCAGTCGGTTGTTGCATGCTATTTATAACAAACAGCGACAAAAAAGAACCAACAAACGAGACTGGACAAGTTCGTTGAAGGTGAATGAATACAAACACAGACCTGACAGGTTGTATTATTATTATCGTTTGAAAAACCACTACACAAACACTATTAATTATTTAAAATTGTAAATTGTACAAGAGAAGAAAATTTCCAGTCTGACGTCATACGTTTGCTGCATATTGACCTATATTGATTAAACATCAAACTCAACATTTTTTTGTTGTAAGAAATTTATTAGAAAATATTACATTACTACATGTTTTAATGAGAAATAAGCCAAGGAAGTAAGTTAATGTAATGTAGCCTTCCGCTCAGCTGGATCTTTAATATGCACCACTACAGCAAACAGGTGGTGGTTCTTTTTTATTTCCTCTTCTTATTCCTTATCATTTTCATTTATCAAGCTGTAAGTTTAGGTATATGATATGCAACCAGACGTAAAAGCACGAGATGGATGAAGATATCCATTTATTTTTTATGATTTTTTACATGGATTACGTTAAAAGTAATCAAATAGTTCTTCTTATTTAAAAAATATATCAATTTTATGATAAAGGAATTAAATAAATAAAGCAAACTACTAATTTTTTTATTACCAATGTAACAAAATGTTGATTTGTGGCACAATTACTCTTTTTAAAAGTTTGAATGAATAGTAAGTCGCATAACATAACTGTCGCATTAAACTGACATTCAAATTAGTATCCAAGACTTAAATATAAAAGTGGAAGACCTACCATATATATGATAGCAAAGAAGAAAATCCATATTTTTTAATCCATTTTTGTTTTGAAACTAAATTATGAAAATTTTTGTCTACAGACATAAAATATTTATGATGTATTTGTTAACAATTACACATGAAACATCATAAATAATATTACAAAAAATATTTTCATCACCTAAAATTGTTATTTTTTTTAATGTCAAAGTGAAGAATAAACAACATTTTGTTTAACACATAGCTTGATTGTGTAACGGTGGTTGAAGCAATTGGGGACGAACTTGAATGAACTAATTGGCGAAAACTTGAGGCTAACCATTTTTCAGGAAGAAAGCGCGAAAACGATTAAACAACGACGATCTATGAAAACGCAATATGGATATATGTGGATATACTTTAATATTCATAAGTGTTCTTTTGAGAATGATGAGAATAAATGCGTCTCTGTACTCAAAAGTTAAACTCGTCGCAAATTAATATTCACGACGAATCAGAAATGAAACACGTATCTTTTAATATAAATATAAATTTATTTATATGAAGCGCGTAATTATATAAAGCTGTTCGTTCTAAAATTATGAAAGTCTCAACATGTTATAACAAAAAACGTTTCTATGGTGATCACGAATAGCTTGATCTCAAATTATAAAAATATTCACAAAGCCTACTCACCATAAAAATTAGTTAAATTAAATAGTAATAACGGACAATTCCGTGAGAGGGGACCCTCCGTCTTACATCCAAATATTTACAAGAAAATATTACAAAGAATATATTAAACCCAAGACGCAAACAATAAGCATTCATTAATTAAAAATAATAAATATTAATTTATCAATAAATTGAGCCGAGTAGATTGCGCCAAAAAATATATCTCGGAAGCCATAGGTTTGCATCCATGTGATATTCCGTTGGACTTTCAACCGATAGATATTCGTTTGCATCGGAGTAAATCGGTAACCATGTCAGATTGAGTAAATTCTGATTTGGCGTTGGATTTCTAAATGTTGCAAAATTTGCCCATAAACTCGTCCACGTTTCGGTCATGTCTATGTCGAGGTTATCCGGCGACCTGCCAAGTAGGAAGGGCGGATACGGGAATAGATATAGCAAGTCGTCGCAATGGCACACGCCTAAATTAGATTAAATTAGATTTAACATTTAAATTATTATAAACAGGGACGTTAAAGACATAAAATATTCTATTGCCTTTACTTTCCCATCGCCGTCCCTAATTATAAATCTATACCTGGAATTGGTGCTCCAAAGAGTGTTGTATAACTCTCACTACCACGATATCCAAGTAAATAATTATAGATCGTTTGATTTGTGTATGTTCTATGAAGATTGATGGCATGATATACGCCCACTGCAAAATTGATATCAGTGAAATACTAAAAACAGTTTTGCAATAAATAAAAACAATGCCAATATATATCTTATAGTAAATATACATCAATTAGATTTCGCCTTTGCGCCGAGATTCTGGTATTGTTGAAATAGAAGCGTATTTGTTCATCGATGTTGGGCAGTGGTGTCATTATAGAAAAAATCTCCTTTGGATTTGCATCGAGTTCCGACCATAGATTGCTTTCATCAATTCCAGCCACGCGAAACACACCCTCATCGGTATTCAGTCCAAATAGAAGTGTAATATTTGCCTCAGGCCGTTTTTTTATTATATGCGCTGGATGTTCCACCAAGAACGCTGTTGGGTCATTTACATCATCTTCAATCACCGGCTTGAAGGTTACAATAGGATCGATGTCCCATTTCTTAAATAATTGTAATTAGAATTTATAAAAGATTAATGTACAATAATACCATTAGTCAAGTATTTACCTTTAATTGTTGTTGGGCTGTGATTAAATCATTATTTGGTTTGCCTAGTAGACAATCAGTCATTGCTTCATCATCGTCGGTTGTGCAATTTACATAACCAGCAACCTGTTTAGCCATGGCCACCGCCGTTGGTTTTTCATCGTAGGACCATTTACATAGTGCACTGCCACTTTCCATGATAGCCGCATGGAGCAAACCTGGTAAACAATGCGTAAAAACATTCATAAAGCGGCAAAAGAGGATAAATTATTATTCCCACCTTTATTAAGATGTGACAGCACTTGAAGATGCACACTACCAGCTCCCGCAGATTGTCCGAACAGCGTAATTCGTTTCGCATTACCACCGAACGCATGAATATGGTCCCTCACCCATTTAATTGCCATATGTTGATCTTTCATTGCATAGTTTCCGCGTGCTCTAGCACTATTTGTCGTAAGAAAACCAAAAACGCCTATAAATTTTGATTTTAAACTCATTTTCTAAGGGTTGTATAGGAGGAAATACCTAGACGATAATTTATCGTCACCAGCACAATATTGTGTTTCAGCAAGTAATTTGGCTGGTAATCGTTGCCTGAGCCGGTTTGGAACGCACCGCCATGGATGAAGACCATTACAGGATAATGGTGACGCGTCGATACCGCTTCAATCTACGTATTGTATATTGTAGTGGTATAATTGAACATGATAAGAGTACATGTGTATGATGAGTAATGTTACCTTGGGGGTGTAGACATTCAAATACAAGCAGTCGTCATCGCCCGTACTGACTGCGTCCGGATTGAGCATGTTGACTTGCACACAGATTGGAGCTGGACTTGTCGCATTTTTAATGTCTGTCCACGCTTCGATTGCAACCGGCGGCTGTGTATAAAAAAAACCAACAACAATAAGAAAAAACTATCTTCTTACATTAATGCATATAAATTTGGTAAGAAATAAATCTGGGCACTTTTTGCAAAACGTAGACCAAATTTATTATTGGAAGAATTTATGCCATAAAAAAGATTAAACAAAGGAAACAAATTTGTTTAATGTTTAACAGTAAAGGAATTATCTCTTTAGTCAAACTCTGCAAAAGCAAGAATTGTAGATGCGCTAGAGAATGGCTCAGTTCATGTTAAAAATATTGACGTCACACGAAGACCCTATAGCCAATTGATGCCGGCGTTCAGTCGTGTTCCACTTCTGATAATATTGTGCAGCCCAATTGGCAAATGGATGAGTCTTAAGCTCTTCCTGTGACATCACAGTTGAAAAACATTTTACATTCGATTCAGCCATTCCTTGGCTACAATTCTTGCTGTAAAACCCCATTCAGTAAGGCAATGCAAGTTTGCTACTACTAGGTGTCCCAATTCGTTTGCAAATTGTACAATAAATACCTGAAATCGTAGATTTCCGATTGGCGCCTTTGCATAGGGCAATCCAGTAAATGATGCAAATTGTCGCTGATCATCGATGGTGACAATACTCCCACGCACATATCCCAAACGCGTTTTTAATACTAAATCGTTATCATCTTGTTGTTGGGCATTGCAAATTATTATTATTACACTGAATAATAGTGCAAGGATGTATGGTTTAGGGACCTGCATTGCTGATACACCACTACTGATAATTCAGTCGGTTGTTGCATGCTATTTATAACAAACAGCGACAAAAAAAAAACAACAAACGAGATTGGACAAATTTGTTGAAGGAGAATGAATACAAACACAGACGTATTATAATTTGATAAACGACCACTAGCATTAATTATTTAAAATTGTAAATAGCCCAAGAGAAGAAAATTTCCAGTCTGACGTCTTAAGTTTGCTGCATATTATCCTATTGTATAGGGTTTTCCAATAAGAGGTGTTATTTGACATATGTCATGAAAAGTATATTGTCCTGTAAGCGTGGTCGTGGTGGTCATAGCGTGGTCGTAGTGGTCATTTGCCTGATGTTATCTTCCACTATTAACGACATACCTTCCTCTTTATAATTAAATAAACATCCGATCATTTATATTAAAAAATGTAATTTTTTTTGAATGTCAAAATAACACTTCTTATTGGAAAACCCTATATATTGATTAAACATCAATTTCAACATTTTTTTGTTGTAAGAAATTCATTAACAAATATTACATTAGTACATGTAATGAGAAATAAACTATGGAAGTAAGTTAACGTAAATGTAATATAGCCTTTCGCTTAGATGGATCTTTAAGATACACCACTACAACGAACAGAT
The DNA here is from genome assembly GCA_030264715.1 of Adinopsis sp. GC000173. NCBI lineage: Eukaryota > Metazoa > Arthropoda > Insecta > Coleoptera > Staphylinidae > Adinopsis > Adinopsis sp. GC000173. Next base: position 18,865 of record JARJDW010015343.1, on the reverse strand, counting down.
AGTGATTCTTCTTTATTTTGTCTTCTTATTCCTCATCATTTTCTTCTAACAACTTGTTAGTTTAAGCGCAGACAATATAAATACCAATGAGACAATACGTATGGGAGAAATCATATACTTTTTTTGTAGTTTTGGGAGACAACGTTAGGAACGACACTAGTTCTCTTTTATAGTAATATTTATTTCTGGTAGGGGGCATTTCAAAATTATCCACTGTTCACCCATGTTACCCTTTGAATAGGTGCGTTTTTGCTATACATATATGAAAATATATTTTTCTACATTGAAAATTTTTTAAATGCCAATTGCAATAGCAGTATTAAAAACCATATTTTATTAACAATGAAATAGAATATTGTCTGTTCCAAAATAAATAAACCATTTGCGTTTTTTTGTTAAATTAATTTAAATAAAAATAAATGAAATTTAATAACTTTATTTGATTTATTTTTTAATTTTCTTAATATTTACCAACTTCTTAATCAAATATTATATTGTCTGTGGTTATGTATATGATATGCAACGAGGAGATATATTCCCAGTACGGGGCTCCGCAGTCGCACGGGGTAATCGCCCACATAGAGAAGGGCAAAATTGAGAAAAAATTTCTTAAATAGCCGAGACATATAATGTAAACAAAAAATGTTTATGTATTTTTACATTTTACATTTTTTGTTTATGTATTTTTATATTTTACATTTTTTGTTTAAATTATATGTCTCGCTTATTTAAGATAATTTTTCTCAATTTTGCCCTTCTCCTCTATGTGGGCGATTACCCCGTGCGACTTCGGGGCCTCGTACTACGTACTGAGAATATGCCCCCAGACGTAAAAGCACGAGATGGATGAAATGGTTTTGTATGAAATCATCGTCAGTCTTAACAACCTGAACCGCAAAACAATAAACAGGAGGGTTAAGGGCAATCTGTAGCCGTGGTAAAAATGAACAACACAGAAAAGAAAACCTGTAACAACGGAAAGCAAACCGTGCTTTTTAACCATCTTTTTGGGCTCCGATACTCAGTACCTGCTATACCCTCCTTTTGACGCTCCTGACAAGGAGTAAGCAACAATGTGTGCAACAAACTAATGCAGTTTGAACATTTGCGGCACAGAGTGTTAAGATCGTGACAATTTTAGAAATCTGTCTGCATGTCCAAATAGGTGAGTTCAGAAAATTTCTCTTAGTAGTGGCAGCACCGTCGCCTAAAAATGTTATTACAGACATTTTCCACCAGGAAGTTTCTTTTCTCTTGATTGAATGGGTCCATCATGGGTCTATCCTTCCAGAGAGTCGTTTTAATGTCATTTTTTGTCATACCTGCATAATCAAGATGAAATAAAAATATCTAGCATTAAGTTTATGAAAAACTATCTATCGAACTAAGTTAGTTGGAATATTCACACTCCATGATTACCAGAAACGCCACAATTACAAAAATTGATCTGTAAATTAAAAATGTAAATTCATGTGAATTCCGTTACTGGTAGCAGCACCAGGCAGTTTTTTTTTCTCTTGATTGAATGGGTCTATCATGGGTCTATCCTTCCAGAGAGTCGTTTTAATGTCATTTTTTTGTCAACCTGCATAATCAAGAAGAAATAAAAATGTCTAGCATTAAGTTTATGAAAAACTATCTATTGAACTAAGTTAGTTGGAATATTCACACTCTATAAGTACCAGAAACGTCACAATTATAAATATACCTGAAATTCAAAAAAATAAGTTCAGGAAAATTCCGTCGCTATTAGTAGCAGCACCGTAGCCCAAAAATATTAGTGTAGAATTCAAATGTTACATTATTTTGGAATTAAAAAGAAATAAGACACAATATAGAAGTAAGTTTATTATTAAGTAATTTATTAAAAAATTCATAGATTGGTAACAAAATGATCATTGTATCAGCGAAAATTATAATAAAATGTATAAAATTAAACATATTACAATTAATTGAAAAAATGAAATTAAATATTAATAATCGAAAAATGAAAATAGGCACGCATTTTACAATTCATTGTATTTTCTCCATTTTTTTTTATTTTTCATCATCAATAATGGTAATTATTAATGCTATTATTATATATAATAGTTTTATTTTTTTATTATATATATATATTAATATATATTTATACAAATTGATTATTGCTGTATTTTATTTGATTTAAAAAAAATATTAAATTTTAAAATAGGAAAATGATATGTTCCTGAATATTTAACATTATATTTTTACTTTTTTATCTTTCATCATCATTATCATCATCATCATAATGAATTAATTAAATCACATACAAATTAATAAATAAAATCATTATCATCGATCACATTCAAATGAACAAAAAACAAAATAATAAAACGAAAATGTTTTATTTTAAATAAAAATTAACATCTAATGAGCGTTGTATTTTTCTTTTTATTTTCTTTTTGTATTTCATTTCTCCATCATTTTATAATTTATTAAATCACTAAAACTGCACCCTACTTACTTATTTTTTTTTTGTTTAATAATTTATAATACATGACCAATAAGTTTTTTTTTATTTTTCATTATTATTATCTGATTATTACAGTCTGATTAATGATTGTATTCATCTCTTACTACTTAAATCGTACATCATTTTTTATTTTATTTACTTTTTTTTATTTCGTTCATATTTCTAAGCGATTATTAGTTTGAATTAATGTAGATTTATTAATTAATTTGCTTCGTTTTTGTTTCTCTCCCAATATACGATAGATTGATGATATGTCGTTCTACATTAATTTTAGTTAGTTTTATTCAAATGGAATGTTTTCTTGTATTGTTAGTTTGTTTGTTTATTTATTTATTTATTTATTACATAATGACTAGATTCGAAATTAAAACATCGGATAGTGGGTAGTAGATAGTAGGCCTTTTTGTTTGTTTTGTTTTTGTTTGTTTGAAAATTCGCGCGCATTTTCCTTTTGCTTGTTTGTTGCAGAGGGTAGTGAGTGTGGCTCGCTCGATTCGTTCGTCGCTGATGAGAGGCAGTTTATTATATACTTTTTTTTTTATTTACTTATTTTGTTTTATTTTCATAGAAAATGTTTCTCTCATTTTTTTTGATTGATTGATTTTGTATATAATACAATAGTACCATGTAGAAAATTATTATCATTTGCTTATTATTGTATGCTTTATGCGTTAAAAAAATTGTGTGTTTTTTTTTATTTATTTTTATTATTTTTTTTTTTAGTTAGTTAGTAAATTCATCTTCACATTGACTCCATTTGTTCGGTGAGTTCCAATATTGGAGATTCACTTAATGGCAGTAATGGGGGCCATACGTTGCCAGAAAATGGAAGGCCCTAATCAATCAACAACAATCAAAATTGCACTAACTGTTTGTTTGGTTGCTGCACAATGGCATTATTATTATTTGCGTGTATGTATATGTATATGTATTGAACAAACTAATTGCTAAACTAACCAACTATATATTATAAAAAATGTTATTTAAATAATAATAAGAAATATATTGATTAGTATTCTGGTTGTGTGAGCAACAACATCAGGGCCGCATAGTAATTAATAGTGCAAAAAATATTTACACTTTTCGACGGTTTTTTGTATGTTTAAATTCAAATTTCAGAAATGTATGCGTTTTCTAACAAAATCTGAAAAAATATTGTAAGAATCTGAAATTTTATAAACATTGCACTATTCTAACAAGTTTTTAGTCATCTTTCAAGATAATTTATGCATTTTCAGGCAAATTTGGGAAAACATGTTAAATTTGTACAAAAAATTGCAAATTTGGCATTACTGTTCAAACAAATTTTTAAGTTTTCCGAAAATTTTCCGAAATTTATGCTTTTTCTACATTTACATTAATTTGATGCATTTTCAAACAAATTTTGGCAAAACATCAAAACATTAATTAAATTTGTACAAAAAATGTTTTTCGAATGACTTTTGTAAGGTTTTCAGAAAAAATTCCAAAATAGATTTTAAATGTAAGCCTTTTGAATCTGATGAAAAAGTTTGGCCAGCTTTGATTTATTACAGTTAGACAACATTGCATCTCAACAAGAATACTAATTTGGCATGCATAGACGACAGCACACAAAAACAAAACAGAGCGCGCGCATGAATGCAAAAATCAACCAAAACTAAATAGTTAAAGAATAAAATAAAATACAAAAACAACACAACAAACAAAAAGTAACACAGACAAGTTTTAATTTATAATATTAAATATATATACAATTTGTACTAAAAAAATCAAATTAAAATTAAGAGAAATTAATTAACTAAAAAATCATAATGATTAATAATAAATTAGCTCGGCTAATAATAATAATAATAAATGATTTTTTTTTGTATATTGGATTTTTATGGATGATTTATTATTGATTTATTTATTATTATACCTGATTCCACGTCGTGGCCGGCGATTGCCATGCGGCCTGCTCCGAAATCTGGCACGCCGCCTGCAAGTTGCTGGGCAGAGTGTTCCAAGCCTCCGTGCCACCACCGCCTCCTACTACGCCGCCCACACCGGCCGCTGCAGCGCCCTCCACAAGCGCCTGAAACGCCAACAAGTCTTTGCTCTCGGAATCGCTGAGCGGCAGCGGCGGCAACACCGGCTGCTGTTGGGCAATCTTGTAGCTCGCCTGCCGCAACATCTGCCGTCGATCTACACTACTACTGCCACCGCTAGTAGCACCTCCACCTCCTGCTACGGCTGCATTCGACACCGACGACGACATCGCGCACTGTTTCTGCAATATCTGTCGCTTTTGCTGCAGCAAGCGATGCTGCATCGCCGTCTGCAGATGCAAACTCGGCTCCGGTGATGTTGAGAGCAAATTGTCCGGCAGACTGACACGTTTGCATTGCCGACTCGTCGGCTGCAAATAGGCGGTGTGTTGCTTTTGCCGTTGCGTAATCTCTTCGGGCGGTTCGCGCGCTTGGTACTGCGACTGCAAGCGTTGCGCCTCGCGCTTCACCAAATGCATATCGAGTACGCCCTTCACCTTGCTGCCCTCGTTCAATTTTTGCGAATTGAACGCTATCGTATTGCTGTTTGATTCGGCAGCAGCAACCTGTTGCGCTACTAAGCCATCACTCGCTCGGCGTCCTTCGCGAAAATCTACGGGCGAGCGTGTAATCGCGCGCGTCGCCTTATAGCTGCTCATATGCACGAGCGGATTGTGCTTGTTGTGCTGCTGATGATGGTGCATCACGCCCGTCGACGACCGGGCATTCAGCGATGCCGCATAGTTTGCCAGCGGATTTGAACTTGTAAGCGTCGGTTCTGGCGGTTGATGCCTTTCTGTCGTCGTACAACTCGGCAAACTGTTCGTTAATTCCGATGAATCGTGCAGCGATGGATACTCCAAGCTCTCAAAATTGCTGTCGCAACTCAAATTCTGGCTGAGGCTCTTCGATGTGTTGAAATTCGTCACAACGCCACTGGACGAACTGGATGAGGCATAGCTGAGACGCGGTGTTTGCGTATGCGCATGTCCACCACCCGGCTGATTATTTCCGCTAAGCGAGTGCGGTTCGTCCAAGTCGGTTTCGACGCCCTCGTCGGTCGATGAAGAATACTGTGTTTGTATCTCGGCGCTACGACATGCACTACAAAAATTACAATATAATCATTGTGTGGTTACATGTCTACTAATCGCACAAAACGCACCTGTTCAAAAAGCGCGTCAGCGATCCATTCTTCCCGCCGGCGCCGTTGTCATTACCGCCATTGCCTTCCAAATAGCTCAGCTGGCAGGCGGTGGTAGTGTTGCTGCTACTAGTGTGCTGATTCAAAAAGTCTCTAAACTCGCTCGTCGTCGTCGACACCGGCTGTTGAAGCGTATTCATCAGCTTCGTCGCCTCCGTTTGCAGATTAAACGCATTCGCCGATGCCTGATTGAGTATCTTCAATGCATCCTCACTATTCGTCGCCGCTAATAGCTTAGCAGCATCAATACCATGCGACGGAGGCGATTCGCATGTCGTCGTCGTATTATTCGTGCGCGCACACGACGACGCCAGCTTACTATTACTCGCCGTTGGCGTTGAGGACGATGTATTGTGCATCAGACGACGACAGTCTTCGCTTGTGCTCGCCCGATTAATCTTACGCATCGCCTGCTCGGCGATCGAGGAGGGCCGTCGATGGCGATGCGATTCGCTCGACGATGAGGAGGTGGTGGTGCGTGCAATCAACGCCGACGGTGATTCGTTGCCCACGAGCTGATGGCGCAGCTTATCGAGCAGGAGGTAGTAGATGGCGGCGTGATGGTCGTAGTTGCCCAAACGTATCGACTACACAAAATTACAAAACAATCATTAAAAAATCTTCAACAATATATTCAAAATTCAAAAAACTTATTTGTACTACTGAGGTGCAAGTATCATTTTGTGATGGCATTTTGTTTAAGAGCCATTCTTCCTTTAATTAAATATTGACAGCTTTACACTTCAGTAGTTCATTTAGTAAATTTTTAAATTAAAATTGAAAAATTGGATTAATTTCATAGTTTAAATGCAATAACAGTAAGTTTGGCCCATCAAAGTGATTTCTGGCCAATCGTCTGTAATATTGTCGAAGATGCAAATTTGTTGTTTTCGTGTAATATAAGAAGCCTAAATTAATCGACAATGGGTCAGAAAGGTCAGAAATCAGTTGGTAGAAACAAATTTAGCATTAATTTCCAATAATTTCTTTTAAAATATGATATTTATGATGGAAGACAGTTCATGAAGATATAACTGAAGATACAATTCGTTGCATAGGCAACCCAATGTACAGAGGGAATAAACATTCGTACCTCTCGTGTTTTAGTGCTATCAATGTTGAGGCTCTGCATCAATCTGAGAATTTGTTCGTTTGGTTGTTGCGTCGTGATGCCGATGCTGATGAGCGATGGCAGCGTTGGCGGCACGTCGATCTGCATCCAGCGATGGCGTTTGATTTGCGAAATGCTAAAGCGTTTGCTCGGTTCCAGCACTAGCATCTTCCTAATTAGCGACTCGCAATCTGCATGACAACAACAAGAGACAACAGTTGAAAACTGGGTCAATGCCAATGTCGGGCGGAAGAGAAATTAAGTTGGCGGCGGCGGCAGACGACGATGGCACGTCTCATATTTCAAGTGTTATCAACACACACACATTCCAATACAATTTAATTAATAAATCGTGTAAGTGTAATAATAATAGTAATTCGAGCGACATTTGCGCAAAACATTACGAGAGAGAAAAATAATTACATAGATGATTCATTCCCCTGCTACTTACTTACTCGCCTGCACACGCTTTGCCAACGTGCGTGCGTGCAAAGTATGGAAATTTTCAATCATTAACGTTGAACGAACATCGCGCGCCGCTGCTGCCAGCCAGCCAGCCAAAATAAAAAAAATGTTCATCATGTAATGTACACTTGCCTGAGCTCATAAAGTATGGGATACGAAAGCGGCCAGAGAGGACGCGATCGCGCAGCGCCTGCAACGAACAACCATCGAACGGTAGCGCACCGCAGACTAGGACGTATAATACAACACCGAGACTCTGCGACAAAAAAATATATTATTACGTAAAAAGCAATGTAATGTAATGTAATGGTGTGGTACAGTGCTGCACAGTACACAGCTGGCCACTTACCCATATATCAATTTCGGGCCCGGTATACTTCTTCCCCTCAAATACTTCGGGCGCCGCATACGGCGGACTCCCACACCACGTCGACAATTGCCCGCCGGCGGTAAAAAAATTCGAAAAACCAAAATCGGCTATCTTTATATTATTATTCGAATCCAGTAATAAATTTTCAGCCTACAAACGAAAAAAAATCAATAAATTTCAATAATTATGTGATATTAAATAATTAAAGAGTCTTGTTGCCTTCGCTTTGTAAATCATCTTAAAATGTTAGAAATTTTTTTCTGTTAATGTGGTTGCATAACTATAATGTATGTATTTGCAAATTCTAAAATTGGATTGTTTTCACAGTTTAAATTCAATTTATCAATTTTACTAATCAAGACGATTTCTGACCAAATATCTGTCACGATTCTTCAGAGATGAGTATCCGCATATGGCCTAAAATATATGTCGTATATTATAAGTTGCCTATATTAAACAACAATGTGTCAGAAATCAGTCGGTAAAAATAAATCCAGTATTAATTTAATAAAAAAAAAACAAAAGTTTAAAATAAATTGGACAGCGCTTTGTAAGTGATTTCACTTGAATTTATTTCCGAGACGTTTCATAAAAAAATATCTAATGTTAATGTGGTTGCATAACTATACGATGCATGTAAAAAACACAACAACATGCAGCAGCATGCACATACACACACAATAATGCCCAGACGATGTGATATCGATTAAAATCTGACAACATTGCACATGTATATTATACAGGGTGATGCTACTGCAATTGCATTAAATTCATTGTAATTAAACAAATAAATTAAAAATACAACAACAGGAAATTAATGTAAATTATGTAGATTGTGTGTATTGTATTCTATTGCCTTTTTTTAATTGAATGCAATCAATCAATGTTAATTATCACTTTGTATATGTAATGAAAAAAAGTAAATAAACAAATAAATTTTCATTCCATCCTGTAGATATATTAATTGCGCCACAAAACAATCGATTAATTAATGTAATCATCAATAATTTGTTATTTATTCGTCTTTGTGGCTTTTCAATTATGCAACGAATAAAAAAAACCCATACCACCACCAAATCAACAACAAAAAAACTCGTTTCATCATTTAAATTAAAAGAAATATTATACGAAGTCTAAGTCTCTATACAAAATGCTTTAGTATCCAATTCTAATAATACTACTTGGGAAGAGAGAAATAAATATAATATGACGCCGTCGTCGGGACGTAGCAATCGATTTATGTGTACCTTGTGACGTCATTTGCACACAGCTTCAAAACGTCTAAATTGTAACGTTCGGTGTGTGTGTGTGTGTGTGTGTGTNTAATATGACGCCGTCGTCGGGACGTAGCAATCGATTTATGTGTACCTTGTGACGTCATTTGCACACAGCTTCAAAACGTCTAAATTGTAACGTTCGGTGTGTGTGTGTGTGTGTGTGTGTGTGTGTGTGTGTGTGTGTGTGTAAATGTGTCCGTGTGTGTGCAGTAGTAGAGTATATAGGCGGAACGACGGCGACGGCGGCGTGTAAAATCTAACAAATACCAATCCATCATTATCCAATTAATTACATATTTAAATGCCATCTATCGGTTATTGAAAATAATCAAATTTGTTGTTATTGTTGTTATAGGCAACCAAATATACAAAAACAGAAAAATCTAACAACTTATACAAGTTCATTTTATAATTATTCCAATTAATCAAGCCTTCTACCGGTTATTGAAAAAAATCAAATTTGGTTTTGATGTTATAGGCAACAAAAGAAGGAAAATGCATTTGAAAGATGATCCCACGTTAAAATTGAAATTGTAGTGTACTCGTAGGTAGACGACAAAGGCGTAAAATTCAATCCAATTATTTAATGAATTAATTACATTTGAATGCCACCTATTGGTTATTAATAGAATCAAATTTGTTTTTGTTACCAGCAACCAAATATACATTAAATAGGATCACTGCACAGCTTCAAAACGTTATTAAATTGTTACATTGTGTTTGCCTGTAGTGTGTAAAATCTAACATAATGCAGGTACAGCCATTTTCAAATTAATCATTATCCAATTATCTATTTAAATGCCATCTATCGACAAAAAACAATCTAATAATTGTAGGCAACCAAATGTACTTGCAAACAAAAAAGATGCATTGATTGATGCATAATAACTGCTGCTCACCTTTAAATCTCGATGTACAATGTTACGATTGTGACAGTATTCAACAGCGGACAATATTTGCCAGAATTTGGAGCGCGCCTGCTCCTCCGACATCCGTCCATAACGTGCAATATAATCTAAACAGCAGAAAAATTAGATTAGATATTAATTTTTGCTGCTACACAACATCATATATCCATTCTCTCTTTCTTTTTTTTATTTCGCTTCAACAACATCAATTTTTCGTATGACGTCAGTCGTGTTCTACGTCAAGGTCCCGCTGACATATATATATATATGTGTGTGTGTGTGTGTGATGCGTGTGGGCGTCGCGACGCGCACATATCCCCACACACACATACACACAAAATGATTTTACACAACGAATACTTACCAAAAATCTCGCCCTGACTAGCATATTCAGATACTAAATAAATCATATTCTTCGTTTCCATCACCTGTGAAATTAAAAATACAAACAATTATAAGATAAGGTGCCATAGCAAAGTCAAAGCGAAGAGAAAGTTGTATTTTTTTTCGTAAGCGTATTTAAAGTACCAATTGACGTCATGCGACGACGACGACAAAGTGTGTGTGTATGTGTTTTTTTTTTCATTGTTCAACATTCTTTTGCAGCCACGGCACGCTCGGCGGCAATATAATTAGAAAGTTAGACAACCCGGCTTGCACCACACTCGAAATGTGTGAATTAAATTTTGCGTTTGTTTGTTTTTCTCTCTGTGGGTATATATATCTATCCATCTATCCTCGTCTGTTTTTTTTGTGTGTGTTTCTCTTTCTTTTCTTCACGTCTTGGCGCATTTTCAAACTTTTCATTAATAAAAAGCAAAGAACGCAGAAATTCTCTACATGTACTGCATTTAAATATCAATCAAAAATAAAAATCTATAATTAGCACTGTTTAAATATTTAAAGAAAAAACGCCAAAACAGAAAAAAAAACAATTTATTGCCAAACGTGTTAACTAGCTAACACTAAACTGAATCAAAATCGACGTTTCAGTTATTAGCTGCGGCGTTATGAAATCAATTTTAAATCAGAAAGTCGTTAAGATAAAATCAAAATAAATACATATTATTTATTATTACATGACTACAACAACGTTTTTAATTTGTATATACAGCCAACTTCATTTATAATTCTAAATCAATGTGCCCTCACCTCATTCCAATCAATAAGTTTTAAATCAAAATAAATTTATTTTACTAATGTTTCATAGCAAACTGCATTAATTTTGAAAAATCAATCAATACTTTTCAAACTAGTCATCTTCATTATTAATTTTATAAACTTTTAAGTAACTTCATGTTTGTATAGTAGGTCTATACAAAACTAACTTCGTTTATAAGCGCGCATCAATGTTTCTAATTCTAATTTTACTAATGTTTCATGGCAAACTATGCATTAATTCTGAAGATGCCTATGATGATGACTTCATTGCAATCAATCAATCAATACTTTTCAAATTAGCTAATCGGTAAATACAGCCAACTTCATTATTTTAACTTTTAAGTAACTTCCTGTTTGTCTACTAGGTACATAATACAAAACTTACTTCATTTATAATCGTAAATCAATTGAATATACAGAACTTCATTGCAATGGATTTCGAATCGGCTAAAATATGGTGAAACAAAGTGAACCGCGTATGATAAAAACGACATCAATTTTCTAGCAACTATATAATCGTATATCGATGTGCACTTCATTGCAGTCAATCAATAAATTTTACATCGGCCAGTCGCATATGTAGCAAACTTCACGTTTGTAATTTTTCATTTCTAACTTTATTACGTTTTTTTGAAACGTCGAATTGGATATCGAACATCAAGTAATAGATTTTGAATTAGCCAATTAGTAATTTCAGTCAACTTCACTTTTGCAATTTGTATTAGTAAAATTTTGAAGCGACAAGTAAGAAATCAATGCGAATTCAATTGCAATCTATTGATAAATCAACCGATCAATAATCAATGCAAATTTATTTTTATTGCAGCAAACTTCATTGGTTTTAAAGCAGCCAGTCAGAAATCAATGCGAATTTAATTGCAATCAATTGATATATTTCAAATCCACAATTCAGGAATCAAAACCAATTTCATTTTTATACTTTTTCATAGCAAATTTCATTGATTTTAATGTGACAAATCAGAAATCGATGTGAATTCAATTACAATCAATCGATAAATCAACCAATCGGTAATCAAAGCCAACTTCATTTTTCTTGCCTTTTTGAAATGACCAATCGTATATATCGTAAATCAATCGATACACTTCCAACCAATCGCTAAACTTAAATTCTTTTCATCATCATGGGAAACTTTATCCAAATTATTTCATACAGAGAGCATTGTGAGAATTGCGCAAAATTTTAATTTACAGCTTAATTGTTTGTGCAATGACGCACGCAAATATAATACATACTAGTAAATTTCGCTTTTTTAACACGCGCGCACGAGTTGCTTTCTCATACACCCATACATACACACGTACATACATAGGCAGATAGAGCAAAGAGAGCATTATCCCATTACTATTATCATCATCATCATCAACAACGCCACTGACGCAAATCCGCCATGATTAAATGCATTAACCAATCGTCTTGCTCCCCCAAACGAACAAAAACATTTATTATTATTTTTTTTATTATTAATATGCTGTTGCTCATTGCATTACAAATTAAATATTTGCCTATACATTTCGCAACACACTGTATGTAGTATGTTCGCTCGTCGTCTCTCGCGTTGTACACGACGTATCGTCATTGCCATGCGTTGCAGCGTCGCCACGGCAACGGCCAACTAATTGACGTCATTGCCATCAACAGCGACGTCAATTCAAGTTTAAGGTAGCACTTCGCACTCACTATAGGAAGCGTTGGATGGACATAGATACGAGATAATAAATACCCGTATTGTAACGAATGTGAATCATTTTTATTGTTATTATTCACCTGATACAGCTTGATGATGTGCGGATGGTCCAGCCGCTTCATGATATCGACCTCGCGATACACCTTCTGCAAATTGCCGGCGTCGAGCTGCGACTTGTCGATGATCTTAATCGCCACCTAATAATTATAATAATAAATAAAAGAAATCAATTGTTGAGTTACATTAGAGTAGAATTGTTGTTGGTGTGTGTATGTGTGTGTATATGGCATACTGTGATTATTTACTCGAAAGCCTTTTAAAGTCATTGACGTCATTACAACTGGTAGCGTTTGACGTAAATACACACACACACACAGATACATACAAACACATACATGCATACATCTAGTGTTGTCTCGCTTGCCGATGATGATAAATAAATAAAATTGATCGCATCGATGCGATGTAATGATGCGTTTTTGGTTTTGTATGTGCATATTTGCATCAAATGCTAAATAGATGGCATTGATTCAGTCATCAGCGCAGAAGATGCTTCTTACCTCCGTTTTGGTGATGCGATGTCTCGCCAGTTTCACAACGGCGAAATTCCCTTTGCCGATTGTCCGCTCAATATCGTAGAAGCCGACGCGCATCGCGTTCGTCTTCGACATGAGCCGTTCGCAGGCCACGCCGCCGATTGTCGACATAATTGTTTGCGGTGGTGCTGCGCTTCTCTCGTCGCTGCTTAACTTTTTTTTTGTTTACGGGTCGGGGGGGCCTGACGCCTGACACACGACGACGTCGCAAAATTCACATGGTTGTCGTCGCGCTACCGCCACCGCTCGCTATTCTCATCGCGGCAATAGAGCTGCTGCTGTCTGGAGCGACGCCCGGACTCCCGTTTCGACGACTGAGGAGGCTGCTGCTGCTGCTGCCGCTGCCGCTGCTCGCGCACCACCACAACAGCGACACGCTCGTGCGCCGCGCCACATTCCTTCGCGTCGATGCGCGAAAAACCGCACGTACGTCGTCGTCCGTTCGTTTAAAGCACACCACCAGTCCACCACGTTCGTAATAAGGTTAGGTTACGTACGGCCGATTCGCTGGAAAACGAAATTCGCACTACTATGCCGTTGACGCATTCCGTCGATTTTATTATCCACAAATCATGCTGCTTAATTCGTAAACGATTACGGTGCGTGCGTAAATTGATTATTTGTGATGACATTTTGACGTATTACAAGGTCGATGCCATTTACACTACCAACGTAGACAACTTATCATACATTGTAAACTATTTCAACTACTCTTTATCAGATGGCGATAACTTGTATGCATATACTACACACAAAACATTATTTAAATAATTATCTACTACGCAATATAAGGCTTGAGTAAATAATTTCATCACATAATTAAATTTAAGATAAGAAATAATATTTCATTATATATACACATTAAATAATCATTTTTGTACTAACAATATGATAAATTCGCAATTCTTATAGTTAACAATCAAAACATCATTGTTTTGGCACAAACTCTCTACCTATTCTATATTATGAACACATTAGGAATGCATTTTTTTCATCATCGAAATAAAAACTTGTCTATGTGTGTCTCATCTACTACTAGGTGATAAGCTGATCCTGCGTTCGTATCCGCTTATGTCCGGCCGTATGCCCAGCATGATGCCGTTGCGTCGGTTGCATGAATGGCGTACGCGTCGTTTTGCGCAGCAATGACGTGGTGGGACTCTCGAACCATAGTTCAAGCGAATAGAGCGCGGCAAGCTGGCTGAGCTTTTCGCGCTCGGCCCCACACAATCTCAACTCCATTTTACCTGTATCTTGGAGGAAACGAGCGACACGTTCGTTGGCGCTCGTATTAATGCTGAAACCGGGACGTTCATCGCCCAAGCGACGACAACCGGCGCGGAATTCACGCGAATCATTATCGAATGGCTGATCGGAGAAGGCGGCGATTGGATCTTGCGATGGCGCCCAATCGGTTAGTTCATCGTCGCCTTCATGGCCTTCTTCGCCGCTCCAGCTGATGCTACTCTCGCTGTTTAATTCGCAGTCGTTGACATATTGAGTTTCCATACGATTGCACTAAAAAATGATTAAAACCAGTCAGTATTACTTAATATATAGATAAGTTTCTCATAAAAACAAATGAATAATTTATTAACTTACATCGCTGACGTCGAGTGGCTGACAAAACTTTTCAATCTTCTCCACAACAGACTGATGCAGCGGCTTAATCCTTCCATTATTCACCACGCCGCCGCGATGATGATGATTACGTACATTCTCCAAGATGTCAACGTTGCGTTGTGGCCGCTTGCGCTTCCCAATCGGCGGCACCGGCGTCGTCTCGTCGACGCTCATCCGCTTCAGCTTTCGCTTGCGTCGTATGCTGGGCCGCGCCGGTGAGTGCTCGTTGAACGAGTCGCTCTCCAAGCTGTGGCTCACACCTACTACACACGCACAGAATGTGGTTGTGGAGGTTGCGCTTTGCTGCGCCGCGGAATTGTTACCTAGCTTACGATAGCGTCCCTTGAGCAGATGATGTATCGGATGCTGTTTCATGCGCAGCGAATGTGTGCGATTGTTGAGCGTATGGCGTACGGCGAGGCTCAAGGACATATCGTCCGAGTCGGAGTGATGTAGATTGTTCGTTTGCGTCGTGGTGCTACGCAATCGTTGGATTTCTGAGTTGCTGCTCGAGCTGTCTTCCTCGCCCGATTTCACATAGATATCTACAATACATAATAATGAATAATAAATGCATATAGTCGGGTCACAATGATAAGAAAACCACAAATCATCTTTCTCAGATAATCAGCAATAATTCGAATTATAGTACTTATTAATTTGCAACGTTAAAAAGATTTTACCCAGCTACTTGCGCATTTGTACAGCCATGAGGGAGAAAAATTTGGTATAGACCATTTTAGCGTACTACAATTCCGAGTTATTGCTGCTTATCCGACAGAGATGATTTATATCTTTCTTATAATTGTAACCCGACTATACATAATTTGGTTATATTGCCGTACGTAGATTTCCAGCGGATCGAGTGCGTCTTCGCATACCCCATTTACCACCTCTGGATTGTGCATCGGCCGTATTAATCGGTCCGCACGATTCGCTCTCCTCCAATGCGATCGATAGGTCCTGGGCGAGATGTTCCATCGCATTTAGTGCATGTCAGATAAAATCAAATACGGTTTTGTGGAAAATTCACACTGTATCAAAATGAAAATATGTAAAAATATAAACAGATTATTACTACTGTCACTATGACAAATAATCTAACGTGAAGTTAGCGCAAAATATACGTATTCGTCCGAAATGGAAGAAAGTTTTTTTTGATATATCGCACACTCAATTTTTATTTCCACTTTGATTTGATGACGGTAAAATGGCATAAATAATCATGTTGTATTATAAAATTATATTATATTAATGAGTACACAATGTTACAAGGCCTAGGTATTGATATTACAATCGCACAAACACAAAATCATATTTTTTGTGAAGTGAAGTGAAGCTAGCAAAGAATCGTTGACATGGACATGTTGAGAAACACGACGACACAAATGAAGCGCGCAAAATTTAGACTAAAGTTTAATTTTCACCGATATTGTCAATGTATGTGGTGTGTGTGTATATTTACAAACATCATTTTAACGATCCATTCGAGGGAGGCACAATATTTACAGCAACTCACAAATAACTTTTTTCGCCTTCGGTGAGAGAAAGGTGGGAAAGTTGATCTCGAAGTCGATGATAATGTCGCCGGAGCGTGACGATTCCTTGGGGTACGGCAGACCCAAGCCATTGAGTCGCTTTACCGTGCCAGGCTGGATAATTTCGTTGGAGAGATTCAGTGTGCGCGCCGACCCGTTCAGTGTCGGCACATCGACGCTGCATCCGCACAACGCCTGTTTCAGCGTCACCATCACCTTGTAGCGCAAATCGCTCCCATCGCGTCGAAATTTTGTGTGCGGCTTATCCTTGATGATAAACACGACGTCAGCCGGTATGCGATTCCTACCCTGATCCCCCTCCTTCGGGAAGATGATCTTCGTGCCGGCCTTCCAGCCCGGCTTCACATCGATGGTGAGTAGCTTGTCCTCCTTGGTAATCATTCCATCCGGTTGTAGGACCTTTCGACAGATGCGCATCTTCTTTTGACACCCGGACATCAATTCCTCGAGTGAAACGAAAAGATCGTGATAGACGGGATGGTCTTGCGGCAGCGTCTTGTCCACCTTAAATCGGCGATTCGATTTCATATTGAAAAAAGAATTCGAGTCATCATCGCCGAAGCGAAATATGTTGCTCTCAAAGAAGTTGCCAAACGGATTCGCGCTGCCGAAGAATTGAGCAAAGGTGGCGCGCGGATCGCCATGGAACGAGTACTGGAAGGTGGTGTCGGAGGGGATGCCACCCTTGAGCCCTTCCTCGCCATACGCATCGTAGATGTCGCGCTTCTTCTTATCGGAGAGCACCTCGTACGCCTCGGCCACCTCCTTGAACACCGCCTCCGCCTCGGCGCTCTTGTTCTTGTCCGGATGGTACTTGAGCGCCAATTTCCGATACGCCTTCTTAATCTCCTCGTCGCTGCAGCCCTTCTGCAGCCCGAGAATGTGGTAATAATTTCGGCCCATTCTGTTTCATGAGAAATTTTGACAATTAATTTGATTAAATTGTCAAGCAAGGAAATAATGATGATGCAATTCGATGATGGGATGGAAGCGAATGGTGAAATGGTCAACAACAAAAATGGAAAATCAACTAGCAATTGTAATATTATTACACTATATCATTATTTTAGATTATTTCTAGGCGAATTTTGGAACTCAACACAACATATATAAATTGTTTGGGAGTGTTGGAGTCAATTGGAATAGTTCAAATGTCACATTGAAACTATGACTTACAATTATGTCATCATAACGATGAGATATACACCAGTACTCGAAATGTCACATTAAAAGTGACTTACAATTAATGATGAGATATAACTAAATGGCGGTATTATCGGCATCATCAACGTTAATTACTTCACTATATTTATTCTTAAAGCGAATTTTGGAATTCAAGATGTAGAAATATGTTGTTGGAACAAGTTGGAGTCAATTAGACTACTCTAGCTAAATGTCACATTAGAACTGACTTACATTTGTCAATATAACGACAATGTATACACTAAAAAGCGTTCTCATCAGCATCATCAACATTAATCGATGCAATACATTTATCTTGAGCGGAAATTTTGGAATAATTGAAGCGTGGGACTGAGTTGTTAAATATTTTAAATGTCACCACATCAAAACCAACTTACAATTGTCATTAACACGATGAGACCTATATGAAACATAGCTTTATCGGCACCATCAACATTAATCGGTGCAATAAACTTATCCTTCGCCATGTCGCGAATATGCCCGCACAAGTGCCGATACGTATGATTCAATGATGTGCAATTGGACCGACCCGGTTTATATATTCGGCTGTTGTGTATATTTCCATGCGGTTTATAATCGCAGATCACTTCGTACGAATGCCATTGCTCCTTGCGCATGCTGTGCATCTTGGCGCATCCGATCAGCCGCACCGAGCCCCACACCAGCTGCGTGAAGGTGAGTAAGTTGCGCGGCCGCACGAACGTATTGAAACCAGTGTAGATACCAAACGGATTTTTGCTGGTGATGTTGGCGAACGTATTGAACCAGTACAGTACCGCTCGAGTTAAAAATTCATTATCCATTTCTATAGTATGTTGCAACGCTAGCGAAAAGCGATTCTGGCCCAACAGCGAACCATCCAGAGTGCGTCGCAGCAGATCGTGTTTGAACGGACATTGTTTGATGTAGCACGCCGCGAAGAATTCCACCTCCTTGTCGTAGCTGAGCACGTGCATGTTGACGGCGGGTTGTAGTGGCGGCGCATTGCCGCTCGCGACACGTTCGCGCAGCTCATTGTGCACCGCCAGCATTAGATTTCGCTCGCCGTTTGTGAGCGTGCGAAATTTATCTTTGGTGGTGCCGCAGATGGGCGAGCGGGCGCACATGTAGTAGCATGGCGTGTTGCGCCGTTCGCGGCAATAGTCGCGCATCTTACTCTTCATACCGTTGCATTCGATT
>JARJDW010015342.1:0-10349 GCA_030264715.1 Adinopsis sp. GC000173 | reverse complement strand
CAAAGGTGCGGCATTGAGTAGCAAACACATTATAGTGGATTATAGTCTAATTAATTATGAAGTTTTGGAATATTTTGAGACGCCTTGGTAAAGACCAATTCCTGCGCAGGGGTCCCTGGAGCGGCGCGGCATTTGATGCGGGAATCACTGTTATGAATCACAGGAATTTATAGCTATGCGAAGATGTAAAAAGAAGAATGCATAATTGTCAATAGACCCACAACTTTATACGTTGAATATAGTCTCTAAACGTAAGGAATGACTATAAGACTATGACACACACTTTCTGCAATTTTGAATCCTTATTAGCTGAATTGATCACAATTATAAATTAACGATACATTTAAATCTTTATAATTGCAGCATAACCAAATATTTTGTGAGGTCTGCAGGTCTTAGATAACACAATTCTTACAATATATATGTCTGTATCACCTTAGTGATTTTTATAACAATAAAAGTAATTGCAATTAAATTATATAGTTAGGTAGGTAGGACATAAGTTACCTTTCACAGGCATGTCTAAATTATTTATGTGCTTAATATTATACGTAGATATAGTGTCGCAAAGTGTAATTATAATACAAACTGCGAGTAGGTATTTATAATTAAAAGTGTATGTTTAAAAATATACGTCTTTATAAAGTTTAAAATATTAGATGCTACCTCTTGGTGAACCATTATTATCATAAATAACAAGCATAGATTATATTTGAAATAAAATGTTTTAAATGAATTACTGTAAATAATTAAATGACAAATGGTTATCTTGATTTTTTCTACATGTAGATTTTCTATATTCGCACAAAAAGAATATTATGCTAATGCATCAAAAAGAATACAAAAGAAGAACGTACGAAAAGTTATCGATTAAATAAGCCATAAATTATATGAAAATAATTTATAATAGCAGTTTAAGTTGGAGACCTAAAGGAAACTTTTCAACCAATTAATGTGAAAATACGCAGGCTTTAGGACACAATAACATCCATTGATATTGTGAGAATATTGAGTGGTTTTTGGGAGAATCAGAAAGGGCAGGAGGCCCAGGAGACTTTATGACTTTATTACGCAACAACGCTAGAATTTAATATTGTAGGAGTAGGAAGAAGGCGAACAAGAAGAAGCGAAGAAGAAGAAGAAGGTATTTTTTTGCTGAAATGCGAAAAGTAACAACGGATACGTGATTAATGAAATAATTTAAGTAATGAGCGTAATGATGATCCTCCATCAATAAAAAAGAAATTTGTTAGAAAGGAAAAGGTAGTAAAGTTTTCAATTGAAATGCAAAACGGCATGTATTTTGCAATTTGATTAAGTAAGGGTAAGGGTGTAAACTGAGCGTGTGCAAATGGAAATGGGCAATTTGAAATTAAATTGTAGTTATGTTAGGAAGTCGGATACAAAATCCGTTTTTTGGCAACGATTGCGAATCTGTTAAATTGTTTAGCATGTAATATGGATGTGTGTAGATGTGTATACAGCCAAATTGCTGTCAAGTTATTATTTTTGTTTTTAAGCGCAAAGGCAACTTCATTGTAAATACATTATACAATAAGCTTGTTGCATCCGATGCTAAAACCTTTTTGTTCAATTACCTAAAAAACGAAACGAACGAAAAACAAATGTTGGAACATATATTTTATGCGCTCTGCTTTCCTCCGAAAAGATAATTCGCATTTTCGTTTTATTATATTTATCAATCTTTTCTAACAATATTGGCTTTTTTCATAATGATAATACGCTTTGCTTTTGCTTGCTTGCTTGCTGGCTTGCTGGCTGATGCTTCATTCCCGCATACATACAACAAGCAAACAGGAATAACAAAATGTGCACATTTTGATGCCATCGATGAATTATTAAATTTTTGAAATGGATTATTTACGTCGCTAACTTTACGTATTTTATTATTTTTATATGTGATGCGAAATCTTCTGGGATGTAAAAAGGAGACGTGAAAAAATATTTTTACTGGCTCTAAATATGTATATAGGTACCTACAATGTATGCGAATGAATGTGTGCGGCATAAAAAACTTTTTCCCCACATATATTTTTTTGTTTGTTATTGTTATTCGCAACAGTTTTTTTTCTGTTTATATGTTACATATAGGCGAATTAAAATTAAGAATGATAAGGAGGAATTTGATTTGTTGTTTAGGAAAGTTTTTCATACATATCAAAGTTAAGCCAATAATTCATACATAGGAAAACGTGCTCTCTCCTTTAGTTTCCACTTACAACTTTTCCGGAATTAACAACAATCATTAATAATAATAAATTCTAACAAATTGATCATAAATTTCACGAAAATTAATTAAATTAATGTATTTTCTTTTATACATGGATTATAATCAAAAAACTTTTATGTATTTGTTGCAACTTTTACCTAGATATTATAAATTTAAAATATAAATCTTCATCTACCGAAAGTTTAAAACGAAGCCGTAAGCAACTTTTCTGATGAACAGATTTATTATAATTATCAGGTTTTGATAATATGTCGGTAGTTGTAATTTCTAACATTAGATAAAAACAGTATAAAATATATTGTAGTTGATCTTAATCGCACCAAGTAAATTAGTTAATCTGAAATTTTGTACTTTGGTTATGTGTAGCTATGATTTGATAGATGAATTGACGACAAAGAAACTTAAACTTTGTTAAATACATGCAAGTAACAATGTGTAATTATAATTAGTCTATTATGTATCTAATGACAGTGACACAAAGCACCTGTATCTTCACAACTTTAAAGATCACTCCGGCGACGATGTTTTGTTGCTTTATACGTAACAAATCATACAACAAACTATTGTAATAAATGGGATGGGTAATTTTTATGATAAAACAATTTATTTTAATTATCAAGTTTTGAAATATATCAGTAGTTTTAAGTTAAAAAACTATAAAATATCATTGATTTTAATCACAGTACCTATACAGCTTTAGGGACTGCTTTTGCAGCAACCTATTTTTCGTGATCAAGTGAATTGGATAATTTAAAATGTCGGAATCTCACAGCTGTAACTGCGGCTTAATGTATGGAATGACGATAAAGAAACTTAAACTTTGAATGCAACAAACAATGTGTAATTGTAATTAGCCTAATATGCACCTAGTGACAGTAACACAAAGCACCTGCATCTTCATAAGTTTAAAGACTGCTCCGTCGGCGATGTTTTGCTACTTTATATTCGATATAAGTAGCAAATCATCTAACAAACGCTTGAAATGAAAGGAATGAATAACTTTTATCATAAACAGATTAATTGAAGGGTTTATTATTGAATAGTGAGACGCCACATATTCATATTTGAAATTTTAAATATAAATTAGTATCTACAATTGTACAATCTTAACTCTAACAAAAATTAAAATTTGGTTTCATCCCGATAAAAAACTAATAAATATAAAATCGGAAAAGGACTTATTGTTAAATAAGATAGATAGATATTGTAGATAGGCTACATATGCTAGTTTAAAAAAAACATTATTGAAGTATTAATCAAAGGTCATAACATGGGAGGAATATCATTTAAATTTGCGATTTTAAAAGTAAATTTTTATCTACTATTGTATAATCTTAATTCTAACTGAATATATAATTTTGATTCTTCTGAAATAAATCAATAAATATAAAATCGGACAATGTAGTTAATACTCTCTAGCGTCATCATTTCTAGCTCAATTTCGAAATAACTTGAGCCATTGGCGTAACAATAGATACAATACTTGATAAGCTGATACAAAAATCTAAAAATATGTTAAAATGTGGCCTATAATTATTTAATAATAAACCATTCAATGATAAAATTACAATATTTGTATAAAAATGCATATCGTCTACAAATCCCAGGTAGAAAGTTTTGTTTACTGACTATAATAAATCTAGTAACATTGATATCGTTTTATAATTTAAATCCTTTGATTTTTAATTTTATAAATATTTTTATTTTATAAGCCTCAAATTGTAAAAATACATTAGATTTTGAAAACTTAAAGATTTAATATAATTATCATGTTTTAAAGTATGTAATTGCATTGTAAATTGTTCGGTCTTGGGCGCAAAAATGGCAGAGAATATATAGAGCATTTCTTCATTTGTTATTCTTTTAGGGAAATGTACGTTTGAAATAATTCAACTCATTAAAATACAGACCGCAGCAAAAAACGTTAAGAATTTTTAATAACGACTGCTAAATAACGAGTTATTGTTATTACAAGCAATGTACATAATTTTCATCATCCATCTAAGCACCTGCTGATTTTTCCTTCTATTTTTTATTTTTATTTTCAACGTTTTCTTGCGTGCGTTTTATCGTTGCAAAATGCCTCTCCGTACGATGTTAATCATATAAATAAACATCAAAACAGCACCAGCACCAAAATGTTCCATATATTTCATGATAATGGCATTACTTAAGTCAACAATAAAGTATGTTTTATTCATGATAATAACTACATTTTAATGTCGTGTGCCTGCATTATTTATCTTTCATTTCGTCTAAGCATCGAAATGAATGTCATTATTTGATAAAGAATTGGGAAAAATGATGTTTCATATGGAACGCAGTATACACATCAACGATTTGTTTTGTTAAACGAACCATTTTTTTGGCGCACATTTACGCATTTATATTCGTTTATTTATGAAAGTATTAACGCATTTAATGGTTCATATTTTGCGCCAGTATTATTATTAATCGATTATAATTATTATATAGCTGAGGGATTATCTATTTACGTATTAAAATTTCATAATTGTTATTTAATTTTTGTGGAATATTACGGATAGTATTAGCATAAATTATCATTCTTTTTCCCCATACATTTACAAATCCACCAATCGATAATTATGTAATTAGCATTGTCAATTTAATGCCATAATACTTATCTTTTGTTCGGTAATGCATAAATAACGTTTTTTTTCCATATTCAACAACCTTTTTATGCCACAAATGTATTCAAACTATAAATATTTGTTCATTGTCAAATTATAAATTCATAATTAATTTTGTAAATCCGTTTCTAATTTCATTATAAATAAAATAAATATTAATTTTGCTCGGATTTATAAATATATATATAGGTAGACATAGTACAATGGTAGCATGAATTTCATCCATGTTGCAGTTTGTTGTTGTTGTTGTTGTTTTTTTTTCTCTCTACTTCGTTAAAATTTATTGATATTTTAAATTAATTTTTGTTGTAGATTGATGGTGGTGCGTTATAATGGAAATCAGCGTGAGATTATGTAATCTATCGGTGGTTGTACTACTTCCGAGGAACATCTGCCACAGGTTAGTTAATTTTAAGCTTATTAATCAACAATTACCATCTAATTAAATTTAATAAAACCAAACGCGTTGATTAAATCTAAAATAATTATTCCGTTGGGAATATCTGAACCAATTTTTAATTGAAAATGTAGTTCATAGTGTAATATAAAATCGTATTTTATCATCCTCTCGTTTGAAAAGATAAAATTTCATTACATCACATTAAAGTTCTGTAGTATGCGCCTTTGAATACGTACTTTGCTTTAATTAAAATGTATTTTCTCTTTTTCCAAAACGAAACGAAAGGAAAAAAATGAGCACTAATCTTATATAAAAGTTGGAATTTAATAAATATTAATATAAATTCTTTTAAAGCATCGCGCTAACAAAACATAAACAAATGTTACTTTTATGTACAAGTGCGTTGAATTTTTTCCTGCTTTCTGGCTCATCGTTTCTCATTTATAAAAAAAGCATTTATTTAATTGAATTCTCAAGAGATATAAACAAGTAAATGCTTTTTACGTTTATAATTAATTAAATTTTTTTAATAACTAATTTGCTTTTTCTATTTTCTCTTTTTTTAATTCAAACTATGATGCTCTTATGTATGCTCTTTCGCATAATTAAATGAAAATACATTAAAAATGACATAAAAAATGAATTGGCGACAATTGCGTTAGATGAAATTGAATTTCATCTTTTCGAAAAACGCTTTGCTCTTTTTCGAGATTGAATAAAATGTAATTTTGCAGCAATGACACGACACTCTTCCAAGCAAGCAAGCAAGCAAAAATATAAAATTATCAATTTTAGTGGAGCGCGCGTTTTTGGTGTGTGTGTGTGTTTGTGTATAAGCAGCTTACGTCTGTTTTATGCCCTATTTTATAACATGCAATATGCCACGGCACATACACACAACTTTGTACTACTAGTACACACTTTAGAAATGCATTCGAAATTGCATCAAATTTCATTTGCAACTAACTTGTAGATTCCATCCCTCCGAACCCCCGATCGCTCCGAACCCTCCTTGTCGATCGTCTGCCATACCCTGCCCGCCCGCCCGCCTGCCTGCCGTTCTGCCGTTCTGCCGTTCGAATCTAATAAACAAATGTAAAACATAAACTAGTGTCGAAACATTTTATTATTCATGGCGCTATCAAAATGTGCGGAAAATTTCATTTCTCCTCTTTGTTTAGCTATTCTTTAATATCGACAAGTAATTTTATTCGAGTCTTTACACCCACCTGTGACAATGGCGCTTATAAATTATTGAAAAAATGGCTTATACAAGCACATTATCCTTTAACGATATTAAAAAATAAATGATTGTGTTGTAATATTAGCTTCACCATCATAAAAGTTTAATTTATTTTTGATTACTATCGATATATTAAAAATTACGATTTTCATAGCAATTTCAAAATGAATTATTTAGAGTTTTTTCTAAATTATTGAAAATCTATCGAATGGCGTGGCGTGGCGTGATGCGGCTTTAATATGCACCTCGATTTTCCAGCCGGAGCCACTACATATACGTATACGTAGAACGTAGATAGAAGAAATCCTTGTTAAGGTTATCAATAAACCAGTTAGCTTACGTAATTATCTGATTAAATTTTAAGCAAAAGCAAGAATAGTTTGAATTCGATTAAATAGTAATGCATCAACGAACATCTTAATGCCGTAATGGATTTCAACATTTTCCAAGCTCAAATTCGAGATTTTAAACAGCTTATAATAAAAATTTAGTAGTTCATTAAGAGATTTTAATGAAATTACTTACATAGTTAAAGTAAATCCTTAACAAGCAAGTGGAAAGTATTTAAAAGCTTAAGTTGAAAGTTTTGTTATGTATTTTTTGCGTCTTATAATATAAAAGTGTATAGTTTAAATGCTTAACAAAAGGACATAGAGAGTGCAGCCAGCCAGCGAAAGATCTTCTAAGTTAGTTAAGTATTGTATCGTTAATGATCACTAGACAGGCAGCAATTTGATACGACCCGTTAATGATGCGATTCGAGTGTCTGGTCCCAAGCAGACCAGACGACAGCCGGTACATTTCCCAACATCTAACCCATTATGTGTTTCATGCTGAATCCTTGCGCCTGGCCATAGTTGCTTTTCTTGATGACCTACTTTAAATATATCCGCACAGTTTTTTTTCTTTCTCATCCTCATCCTCGTCCCATCTTCATCCACCCGCACCCTCTCACATCATCCGCGCTCTAACCAACCTCTTCACAAGCCAGAACGAACCTTATTTTTCGCACAAACAGAAAAAAACAGGTTCTACAATCAATTTGAATTAATTTTTCTAATGTATCTAGGTAATTAATACCTGCTAGTAGTAGTAGGTAGTACCTACATATAAATACAACTATGCACAATCGGAAATTGATTTGGAAAAATTAATTTCTACTACCGTACAGCAACGCCAATCGGTATCAAAATAATAAATATTGCGTGCTATTACTCCACGTCACTCAGCTCCGAAACAGTTACGAAATAAGAAAATAATGTTTTTCGAGGAGGAAAAACGCAAAAAATTGCAGGGAAAAGGTTTGCCGAGAAAATTTATGTGCTACAATCATTAGTAATTAAAATAATTAAGAAGAGAAATGAAGTGAACGTTAATGATATAAATCTATGCCAAGGCAAATGGAAGCTTAAATAAAAACTTGCTGCTTTTTTTCGCATTCTTTCAACAAATTTCTTTTAAACAACAATTTTATATATTTAAGTGCAGCGTCGTTACATAATAGGAGGAGAAAAAAAAAGATATAATTATATCTGGAAAGTTGTCTAGTTAATTTAAGAGAGGAAAAAATTGGTTGTCTTTTAACATGTATTCAATTAATCACCAGACTTTGTTTCAGCTCGACTATTTTTAGACGTGTACGAAATAACGGAATACGAATGTGAATGCGAATGCGAATGCGAGTATACTCGTATATTCGTACGTATATACGTACACAAATATTCTGTTTAGTTTATTTCTAATCCGTGCGAATGGTTGTTTATAAGTCCTATAATTTTAATTGTAAAAGTTTAATTGCCAGGAAATGAAAGCTCTTGCACTCACGTTTTCCATTAGGTTACCACACATTTAGTATATAGTATATTGTAGTAATGACATTATGGCTAAATGACCACAGTCCATTGCACATAATTTCGTTTCCAATTTGGTGATATATAAAAATAGGGAAAAAGGAATCGAACCATTTTTTTTATTGTATTGCTTGTTTTGCCTTTAAATATTTTATGTTGTTTATTATAATAATGTGCGTAAACAAAATATAGCAATAAAATAAATGATTTGATCGTTTTTATGCGTTCGCTTGTTATTACTTTGGTCAGTGGATATCATCACAATACTTATACTCGTATCAATATAACCGAATGTGTGTAGTTTTTGGCGACTGAAAATTTATTGTGTTTTTGATTCGTTTTAGTTTTAGTCGACCTCCGCGCATATATCAAACAATCAAAATATAATATTGGTAAAAGGAGTGGAAAAAAACTTTTCTCTTAGGGAAAAGGAAAAAAAACTGGCAAAGTTCGCATGTCAGGTTATGCTTTGATGGGAGGGCTAAAGCAATATCGGATATCACTCTGTCGCCGACCATCACTTTTCAAATCAATGTTTGCCTGTAGTTTTCCAGCGACTCGTTTTTTATATATTTATTTATTCAGAAGAAGCAGAAGAAGAAGAAGGAAAAAAATTTGAGAAAACAAACAAATTTGCTCATAAATGCGCTGACTAACTGGTTTTTTTCTATTGTTCGATTTTTTATTTTGTTGTGGCGTAATAGATTCGATAAATGAGCCGTGATAAGCGTTTTGCTTTTAATTCAATGAACCAAAAATAAAAATTTACATGTTTTTCTCGATGTCTTTTCTATTGTATAACAATAACTGTGGAAAAAGATAAAACGGTCCGTCCGCAAAAGCCCAAACCCAAACCCAAACGCGAAACTCGTACTCCAACTCCTTCCAACTCCTTCCAACAAATTCAATTATGCACCAATAAAAATTATTACATCATAAAGATATATCTTGTATAAGATAATATCATCTACTGATCCAGTGTTAATTCGAAAGTGGCTAAAGCGTTTTGGAAACAAAAGCTCTTCCACTCTTTGTGCGTTGCTATAATCGCCTAATAAATAAGGCTTTCCCTAAATGGCCATTCTGCAAAAATTCCAATAATTATTTTAATATAGCCACATAATGGTCGGCTCAGATATAAAATTCGAGCGTTTCTCCTCGTTCTGGCGCTTGGTTATTTTATTTTCCTTTTCCTTTTTATACATTTTTTTTCGCTCGCTGGTTCGGTTTGGTTTGTATGGAAAGCGAAAACTGCTTTGTTGGATTGTTTGTATTTGGTGCGCATTTGAATGTGGCAAATCTGTGCGTCATATAAATATTGTGTCCAAATATAGTGCTTTTCCGAAAAGCTTTGCCAAATCTGCTGTTCGAGCTGCATGTTTTGCAAGGTAAATGAAATATTCCTTCATCCGCATCGATTTTCATCAAATTAATATTATGATTCTTTTTTTAAACTGAAACAAAGCAGAGTCTCGTCATAAAATATTACAGCAATATGTTTTAGAAAACTGGAATCGCTTTTTGTTGCCGCTTTTAAATTGTTTTGCTACAAAACTTCTCTTCCATGCTGATCGTATAATCTAAATAAACGATTGCATATGTTGTTGCTGCTTTTTTTCTCTTCCTCCTCGCTCGCTCTCCTCACTCTCTTCACTCTTTTGCTTTTGCTGAAATCAACATCAACAAGTGCGATCGTCAATTTTTGTAGCAAATCAATGTCTGCACGTCTGCACGTCTGCATCGCACATCGCACATCGCGCCTTTTGTTTTACTTCCCAAATGCGAATGCACTCTTTTTTGATGGGGGAGCTATTAAATGTTGGTGTAATCAAATGTTTGTAGATTGGTGCATCCTGCATCCATTTTCAAATAAAACCATCAAAATTATTTATGTTGCGTGATGACGATAACAGTAATGAGTTTTATCGTTTGTGCTGAATGTTGATATTAATAC
>JARJDW010015340.1:0-14133 GCA_030264715.1 Adinopsis sp. GC000173 | reverse complement strand
TAAATAATAATACTATATATTTAATACAAAACATATTATTGTTAATAAAGATGACAATGAAGTTAGCAGTTACACGCCTTCCATTTGAATATTAAGTTAATGAATGGTGCATTGTTTGTAACAAACTTAATCAATCTTAAAGTAAAATTATTAATAAAATTAATATTCGCTTGAATAGAGCGAGTTTGAGTATGTACAATAATGCTGTTTTAATATAAAGTTTGAACATGATGTTGATGATAAAAGTGTATATGTATAGGCTGTGTAAAGATGTTTCTTTATTTCTTGCAATGTGTAGTAGGTAGTAGGTAGGGTGTGTAAACAGAGCTAATAAATTTTCATTATGTTTGATGCTTATTTCGGCCGAATTATATACAATTTATTTAAACACGCAATCTTGTCAGAAGATATATTACGCGATGTGTAATTAATTATTTATCCTATTTTTCAACGTGCGCGTTTTTATACTTTGCCTACGCTGCGCTGCAACTTGAAAACATGATGAAGAATTTCATTTTATTTACTAGACCAGATAACTATGCGCGCGCGATTTCTATTTCAAAAAATTTGACACACAACTGACAGCTATTTTCAGCAAGATGCAATATCTTTGCATTTTATTTTACACGGTTTCAATTTACACGATTCATTCATCAGATTGAATTAGTATAAACTTAAGCATGGCACAGAAATATTGACAAAATATTTTTTATTTTTTAAGTGGGTGAAATTGTGTATTTTTTAATCGAAGGAGCACGTTTCAGGATGAAAACGACCATATAAAAACATATTTGGACACTAGTGCATAAAACTCTTTTTTCTAGTGCGGGAATTACATTATTCTACGGTAAATCAAGGACAACTTTTAAATTTATTACGGTTGTAGCCAAAAGACATTATAGATGCGAAGAATTCATCCATTTAAATCAATATTATTAACTTGATCAAGTTAAACAAGCCACCCTTTTCCTTTGTACAACTTTTGACACTTTTCTTGGAAATTACTGTCTACAGAGCCTTTTATGAATAATCCTTATGTCGTTTTTAACATTTTAAAATACTTAACTCAAAAAGGCGGATTTTTTAGATGTGCCACTTTTCCTGTGCACGGCCGATATCACCGTGGAAATTTGTCAGAAAATATATGATCCGATGTGTGTTATTAAAAAATTTACCTATGCTTTTTTACTATTTTCAGCATTATATACGGTTTCAGTTTGTACTATTTTATTATCAGAATGAAATCCTATAAATTTAAAAAAAGGCTCAGAATTAATTAAATTTAAAATAAAATACATTATAAAAAGCAAAACATTGCTAGCTGGACTTGCACACTGAAACTGAAATCATGTAAAGTGAAGTAGCCCGCAGTAAAAATCCATTGAAATCGTTTAACCATTCCTAAAAAATTACTACTATATAATACAATTTTTCTGAAAATTATCTGAACGATACATGTTTGTAAAATACAGTTCCTTTTTCGATTTATAAAATTCCATCGTTGGAATTTGTCAGAAAATATATGATAAACATTTTACCTATATGCTCTTTTCCACTAGGAAAAATTAATTTTAAAGTGAAGAATTTTCATTTTATCTATGCGCGCGCGATATATTTGTATGTTAGAAAATTTGACACATGACTGGCAGCTATTTTCAGCAAGATATTAACGATCCCTGTTTCGTATTATACAATTTTTTCTTAAATTTACAAGAGGCTCAGAATTAATTCAATTAACAAAAATATATACAGTTCCTCCCTTGATTTATTAAATAAATTCAATCGTGGAAATTTGTCAGAAAATATATCATTCGTTGTGTTATTAAACATTTTGCTAGAAAAAATTAATTTTGAAGGGAATCAGTTTGCACGATTTTTTCTTAAACTTACAACGAGCTCAGAATTAATTCAATTTAAAATAATATAAAGTTGCTCCCTTGATTTATAAAATAATTCCATCGTGGAAATTTGTCAGAAAATATATGTTATTAAACATTTTACTAGGAAAAATTAAATTTGAAGTGGAGAATTTTCATTTTATCTATGCGCCGCGCGATATATTTGAATGTTAGAAAATTTGACACACGGCTGGCAGCTATTTTGGGCAAGATATTGATGGATTTAATCTATTTCTCTGCGTTTCGCTCAGGCAGCGCCTTCGTAGAATATAATTGTTTGGCTCAGAACGCCAAATACCCACAAAATTATTATAAAACCGCCCGCAAACAAAACCGTTACCAGCGCATTTATTATAAATGGCGCTTATATTCTCTAAATGACCCGCTTAAATATTTATCCATTCTGTATATTTATAAGCAGTCAAATACGTTTCGCACAAGGCGAAAATAATGCGCGCCGGGATCACATTTGTAATCTTTAATTAAATAATGCAAGCATCGTACATATTTTCTACGCGATGATGCTACGCATAGTAGTTGTATATGTATACTACGTATATTACGTTATCGATTTTAATGTTTGCTCGTAATGTAATGTTTATAGATGGTATGCATAATCACACACATAATATTTTTAAAAGACATCGCGTACGCATTATTTTAATTTGAGCACATTTACTTACCTATATTGTGTTTTTGATGTATATTTAATGTCATGGTTAAAGTAAACTAAATTATCGGTAGTTAAAAAAATGTTCAATGTTAGAATATATGTGGGAGGGCTGAAAAATTTCGGGCGTTCTTATTATTTTATATGTTTTTGCATGTTTTATGTTTATTTTTTTTTTCCAATATATCATGGAAACTATTGGCGTTTCTTTATTTTGTTGTTGAAAAATGAAGAGAAACATAAAAAAGTTAAAAAGAACACAAAAACAATCAAAATAAGAGAAATATATTGTATAAAAATAGCTAATAAACAAAAAAAATGTAGGAAAAAGAAATAAAACAAGTCAAATATGTAATAAATTGTGGAGAAAGAGGGAACACTTTAAAAAAGGTGAGAAAACAAAGGGAAAAGTTAAAAAATGTAAAAAATGCAAAAGAAGGACCAAAAGGCTTGAAACTTTTCAGACAACCCACAAATGGGAAAGGGGGTGAAAGGTTATAGTTATTTACGCAATAAAATTTATTTCACTATTGTGTTTTTGATGTACGCTTAATGTTTTTTGATTATTTTTCTTTTTCGTTTAATAATATAAAAATAATGTAGGTTAACGTGAAATTGAACGGGCAGTATGTTGCGAAACAAAAACATCGCACGTTGCTAATTGAATTAATTTTCATAAAATTACGCGTGTTTTGTATAATATAGAGAGCGTTTTTTTTTTGCTTGCATCTATGGAAAAATTGCGATGCCATATGTTATGCAGCCAGCCAGCAGCGTTCGTGCCTTGAATGCGCTTTGCAAAATTGCACGTGTGGCAAGATCGTTACACTACAGCGGATAGATTTTCACTATACAGATAGGAATAATAATGCTGTTGGTTTGCACATCTTTTTGCAAACGGGAAATTTTTTGCAATGCCAGTCAATTGCTGCAGTCATTCAACTATGTAATTGGTTAGCTATATATATAATTTAAGCCAATTGGATTAAAACAAATATAATGTTTATGCAAGTTTTATTTTATTTGCAATTCGGAAAATGTTCACCACTTTGTTTCACCTTCCTTCAGTTCCAAAGACATCCTACTTTATACAGTGGAAAGAAAACTGCAAATAGTTTGCAATAAACTATAACAATTGTTTAATTTTTACAAGAGTATTTTTAAATATGAGTGTTTCATTAGATCAGAATAATAATGCTGTTGGCCTACATCTTTTGCAAACCTGTATCTTTTGCATACCGGGAAAAGTTTTGCAATGCCAGTCAATATTATTGCAGTCATTCAACTGTATAATTGGTTGTTTATACATAATTTAAGCCGCCAATTGGATTAAAATAAAAATAATGTTTGCGCAAGTTTTATTTATTTGCAATTCGGAAAATGTTCACCACTTTGTTTTGCCTTTCTTCACTTTCAAAGACATCCTACCACATTACTTTATACAGTGCAAAGAAAACTGCAAATAGTTTGCATCAAACTCTAACAATTGTTTAATTTTTACAATAGTATTTTTAAATATGGGTTTTTCAGTAGATCAGAATAATAATGCTGTTGGCCTGCATCTTTTGCAAACCGGGAAAATTTTGGAGTCATTCAACTGTATAATTGGTTGCTTATACATAATTTAAGCCGCCAATTGAATTAAAACAAAAATAATGTTTGCGCAAGTTTTATTTTATTTGCAATTCGGAAAATGTTCACCACTTTGTTGTAAACACAATTTCATTCCGCTTCCTTCACTTTCAAAGACATCCTACCGCATTACTTTAGACAGTTGTAAATGACATTTTCTGTAGTTCAATTCACTGTGCAAAGAAAATGGCAAAGAGTTTGCAGTCAATTCTAACAATTGTTTAATTTTTTAGTACTTTTAAATATGATTTAAGTGAAAATATAGAAAAGATGTTTTAGACAAAATTTAATCAATTATAATAAAATATAATTAATCTAGCAGAGATTTTTTATGCGAGAAAAACTAATTGCAATATGTACGTAAAAATGGTGATGTTTAAAATGTAATTTAATTAACTATAGGGATGAATCAATGTACATTTTTTATGAATTTAAAGGCAAATGTTTTTGTTTATTTTTCCGATATTTACATTTAGAATAGTCGATCATTTACCTTAAAATATATGCAAAATATTTACTGAACATTTTTTTTAAGTCGAGTATTGGAAACTCATTATACAGATAACTCCCTTTTCTATGTCAAAATGTCTCCAAGGTATAATGCCCTCCATATCAAACTAATCAGGAAGTTCCTTGAAAAGAGAGTAGGTATATGATTTAACACACTTTTTCTAAAATAAAATGGTTTACAAAGATTAACTATATTTAAAATGTACATTTACTTTTTAAATCGACCACCGCATTATAAGAAAATATTTATTCAGTACATTCTTTGTCAAACATTTTAAATAGAATTTATATCAAAATTTACATTTAAACTAACTCAATGCATTGCCGTAACAGAACGCTCTCTCAATATAAGGATCATTACAGTAAAATGTATTTTTTAAATTGTCAGGCGTATTGGAAACTCAATTTATTCAAAAGTAACATTTAGCACAGTTCAATTTGCAGCGGCGACAATAAAACGGTGAATGGCTGTCTTTTTTTTAATGAGCCAGTAGTAATGTAACAAAAATAGTTGTTGAACATCTTTCTTTTAATTGAAAACTTTATTTAATTAGTATTTAGAAAATATCAAATTAAAATTTAGTGTAGTTTAATTTGTTGTGGGAACAGAAGCGCAAAACTTTTCCTTGTTAATAAATCTATGTGCAATAATAGAACTACATACTACTATTGGCGGGATATTGTGCTTATGGCAATAATATTTCAAAGTTAAAAAGAACTAACGGCCGATGAAGCTGAAAACTTAGTATTCTTTATTTTAATAAGGATCATTGCTATAAATGTGTGAAGTCATGGTGCAGTTTTAAATGCTAACCATTAGAAACTCAACTTATTCACAATTTCCATTTAGTGTAATTGATTTTATAGCGGCATCTAAACGGCTAATAGTATTCTTCTTTAAAACTGACTACTCTCAATGTATTTTAATAATAATTGCATTCGTTCAATATATAAAAATTCACTGTGGTAACGAAACGGTTATAGTTTTTTTAAATTAGACATTTTTATTATTACAATACATTAAAATGTTCACCCAGCTTTTTATTTAATTTTCACGTATTTGAAACATCCAATTTATTCAAAATTAACACTTAGCGTATAGTGCAATTCAAAATGCAATGAAATGAATTTAATGGGAAATATTTGTCAAACTTTTGTTTAATTAGCACGTACATATTGGAAATTTATTCATAAATAATATTTAGCAAACAGCAAATAGAAATTTGGAATATCGTTTTTTACTTGTCAAGCATTGGAAATTCAATTGAGTCAATATTAGCTTAGCTGTGGCAACAAAGAGGCAATGATTTACTTTTTTAATGGGGCACATGATATATAAGTATCATTTACATTTAATTATTCGTCGAGATTTTTTTTTCTTTAAATTAATTACTTTAAATTAACATTTGGCTGTACGTTTAAGACAGCAACAAAATGCTAAAGAAATAATAAAGATTCTTTAATGAAATATGTGTCTACAAAAGTTTAAATTAGCGTTTCCCAAATTGAGGATTGCAACCCAACACTCAATCGCAGAAAAATATTGGGAGTTGCGAAAAGAAAATTAAAAACACAAAAAATTTCATATTAGTATTTTCCATCAGTTAGACCAGTAATAGTCAGCCCTTTTATGTCCTGCAATAAAGTGTACATATGCCAAAATTCATAATTTACTTTTAAAGAAAACTGCATAGTTTGGCATAAACACATATTTGGCATACAAACCTAAAATGATGCATATTTTTTATCGATGTTATAAAACAAATATTGAATACGTAAAAGGGTCCTAATACTCATAGTTTTTCAAAACCCTTGCCGCCCTCCATAAAATCCTAACGGCCCACTAGTGGACAGTAAGAATCAGGTTGACTACCACTGAATTACATATTAGGAATAGTTGCTCAGCGTGTATTTATCATGGTCTAAGTATTTAGACTCTTTCATATACCTTTATTGCATCTAATAAAATTTTAAATGAGTATAATTATTTATTTTTTAACTACTTAAATTGCATATGTATAAAGTTTGGGAAACACTGATTCAGATAAAAATAGTAGCTCAAACACATCTTTTTAATTGTCAATGGAAGCTCAATTTATGCAAAATGAACATATTATATATGGGCGCCCACTTTTTACAAGATTGTGATGATAATGAGCTGTGAGTGACAGGAAAATGATATTGAAGGGAGGGAGGATATGATTGAAAATTGCGTAGATTATTCAGCGGCACAGTGTGCGGCCGTGCGCTTCCCGCACCACCAACAAAATCATGGAGATCCGTCGATGAATATTTT
Organism: Adinopsis sp. GC000173; assembly: GCA_030264715.1. Classification (NCBI taxonomy): domain Eukaryota; kingdom Metazoa; phylum Arthropoda; class Insecta; order Coleoptera; family Staphylinidae; genus Adinopsis; species Adinopsis sp. GC000173. The sequence continues at coordinate 7,127 of JARJDW010015340.1, read as the reverse complement.
AAGCGGAGATTAATTTTACACGAATCGGAAATTACGCTGACCACCCCATGACAACTTTCTTTAATTATTTCATCCTTCAGCACTGCACGGACAGATTTCTCGCAGCCGATTAGCGCGCACTAGGAGGAGAAAAAGGGCAAACGCTCAAAAGCGAGAAATAAAAACAGACAACTATTGATTTTTAATGCGAATTGTAAGCCTTCTGGCGCAAATGAAATTTCATAAATGTATCACTACAAATAAGCAATGTCATTGTTGTAAATGCACATTATATATAGTTCGTGTGTCTGAGTTTCCAAAGTACAATAGTTGCTGCACGACCGAAAACACCGCAATCATTCTCCAAAGCAATCAAATTAAAATATCAACGCAATTAATCAATTCTCTTTTTTTTAATGCTCTATAGCAGCTGAAGCTAATTATGTCGAGGTTTTTTATGTCATTTTTACGAATCCGCTGGGGATGCGCTTTTTACTACGGTGAGATATTTAGAATCGATTTTTTTATCACACGCCAAACCGATGTTATTTGTCAATCTATCGACAGCCTTATATTATTAAATACAAGTGGTAACTAATTAAACTGGCCAGAATTCTTTAAAGTCCTTAAGTGGTAATCGCTATTGATTAAAAAAGCGATAATTATCTTATGTTCTGTCTATAGAAATTAATAAAGAAATATTAAATTATAAATATAATTAATGAAATTTGCTGGAATAGAACAATTTTCTGATTCGAATTTAATTAATTATAATTATAAAGTTTATATTGCAATCAGGTAGAAATTTTGTAGTAATGATAATTTTATGGTTTTAATGAGATGAGAACGTAAATACACAAAAGGGGGCTTGAAACTCAAGCTTTTGAACAATTTTAGTACCTGTAAATTTACAATTGACGAGCTTATTGTTAAATAGTGATAAGTGACATCAATATTTTTTTGTGTTTTTGTATCTCCGCATTAAGTATTATAATGTTTCAAAATTGTACTAATTTTTGTTACTATTTTGTTCGATTTTAAAACAAAGTTTTTTATCCAGACAAAATTAAATGAACTAACGCAAATCTTATATTGAATTAGAGTTAAGATTGTACAATACAATAATACGTACCAATTTATGTTAGACAATATCAAATATAAAGTAGCATTTTTTATTATTTTATCATTTTTGATTAGTCCTTCCATACTGATTTACGAGAAATTAGTATTTGTGGCATTTCACTGTTTATCAATAAGTCCTTCAATTGAAAAGCAGTTGATTTAGTGAATCGGAATCACCGCAAGACTACATGTTATTTAAAGAAAATCGCGGTTTCTGTAAGAATGGAATGTACTACGACTATATAAAATATTATTGTTGTTTTTAATATTTCAAATTGTACTTACATGCATATGTGCGTTTTTCAAAGATTCCTTTTTTACCAACAAAATAGTGTATTTTATTCCTTTTCTCGGTATTTGGTTATGTATACGGTTCTTAAATTGAACTTTAAGTTGACAAAGGTGAACATTTTCGACTCCTTCTTTTGCTCTTAATCAAAATAGTAAAGCTGGCGCAGCTGTTTAGAATTTTGATCACTTTCAAATACTATGCATTTAGTTTTCAAATCAAGACATGGTAATTGTATTCCGGAAAAGATGAACGATTGAAAAAATTATAACTAACAATAAGTATATGATTAAAAAAAATTGACATTTTTTTTGACGATTGTATGTATGTGTTTCTTTTTGCTCTTGATTTAATCGAGATTTCTTTTAAAAATCGATTTAATACAATAGGTACTACACCAACATAAATTTACTTTCAATGAATATCTAGGATTGCATTTAATAAGATCTTAGAATAATTTTTTGCAACTTTATTAATATTCTTCCAATTAGCTGATGAGATGTGCGGCGTTACGCTCCAAAGAAGCTTCCATCGGCTTGTCGGATTACAATGCAATTACGAAGAAACTTTTGAAAATTGATTTTAATATTTAATAAGTATCTGTAGGTTTTAAATATTTAATATTTGATAAAATTTTAAGCGTACATGAACTTTATTGATAAATTTCTGCTTCGTAGATCGTTGTATTACGAATTAATAGATCTATATGTGATGAAACAAATTAAACTCGTATCTCAAGGTTCCACGGTATATTTTGTAAAAGTATCATGACTTATTACCCAACTCAATTCTTAATGAATGAACATCCAGGATTACATTATGTATCTATATACGGACCTTATTATTTTCTGCAATATTATTAACATCCTTCGATACGCCAATCAAATGCACGGAGGAGTTACGCTCCAAGTAAACTTCCATCAACTAGCCGGATTACAATGCAATAACGAAGAAGCTTTTTTAAAATTGATTTTAATATTTAATAACTATATATTTTAAAAATTATTACGTAGATATCTCTGAGAAAATAGCGCTTTTATACCACACAGCATTTTAACCCGCAAACTTAAGTGGATTTGCACTCGAGTACAACAAAGTGGAAGAGGAGGAAAGAATTCCGAACATTTACTTTTTTTGATCATTGATTGCAGAGGTGGCAAGGGACAGCAGCACTTTTATCTCGCGCAAAAGAAACTTTTCTCCAATATTATTACATAATATTTTTATTAGTATTTTTCGCACTATTCGCAATCTATAAATAATCGCGCGCGAGCGCACGTGATTGAATTGAAGCTTTATAAGAGATAAAATATAATCAAATTACGACGCATGTAATTAAATGTATGCATTTTGCATGCGCTTCTTAAATATTCGATGTGATGTATCTGTTGGTTATTCCAATATCGATATTATAAGTAGATATGCAAGCTTTACCAATAATCTCCCATTCTATAAGCGATTTTATCAGCGTTTTAACATTGCGTATCGAATAAAACACAAAAACGGATTGGGAGGATTTAAATATTTTGTAGCGCGCCGTAGTTATTACATTTTATATATTTATAACCATGCACAAATAGAGTGATTGTCGATAAAATTGCACATATTGCGATTTATTTAACGAAAGATTTGCGCCGCGCATATCTAAGCCACCATGATATTATATTTACAAGGTGAGGCCTCCCGCATAAATATCTAAAAAACATATACATAATAAATGATTTAAATAAATAACATTTTATATATAAGGAAAAACGAAACGATGCGATATTTATGAAAATGCGCTAAAAACATTTTCTCTAAAAGCCAGCGCAACGTGCTAAAAATGAATAAACCTTTTAAAAAATCTAAGCTTTAATAATAAGGTGACAAGGAAACTTGATAAATTGGAAATTTCTTATGCTAAGAATTATTAAACGTCTAGCTAGAACAACAGTAAATTAAACATCGTATATTTTTTGTTATTTAACTTTAATACTGCAAAGTATTAATGAACTTGTTTAAAAATTTATAAACTGTTTTAATATTTACATATTTATGCTTTAAAAAATCGTAATTTATAGAAATTTATTGCAAATTTATTGAAAATTTAATTTAAAAAAATGAAACAAAAATGTTAAATAAATATATTTATGAAAATGCGCTAAAAAAATGAATAAACCTTTAAAAAATCTAAGCTTTAATAATAAAGTGACAAGAAAACTTGATAAATTCGAAATTTCCTTTAAAAACTCTCTAATGATAAGAAATATTAAGGGTCTAGATCAAATTAAACATCGTATATGTTTTTTGTTATTTAATGTTAATGTTGCAAAATATTTATGAAGCTTGTTTACAAATTTATAAACTGTTTTAATATTTAAATATTTATGCTTAAAAAGATCGTAATTTATGGAAATTTATTGCAAATTTATTGAAAATTTAATTTAAAAAAATGAAACAAAAATGATAAATAAACATATTTATGAAAATGCGCTAAAAACATTTTCTCTAAAATTCAGCGCAACGTGCTAAAAATGAATAAATCTTTAAAAAAAAATCTAAGCTTTAATAATAAAGTGACAAGAAAAGTTGATAAATTAAAAATTTCCTTTAAAAACTCTCTAATGCTAAGAATTATTAAGCGTCTAAATCATATTAAACATCGTATGTTTTTTGTTATTTAATTTTAATGTTGAAAAATATTTATGAAGCTTGTTTACAAATTTATAAACTATTTTAATACTTAATTATTTATGCTTTACTAAAATCGCAATTTATGGAAATTTATTGCACATGTATAGAAAATTTAATTTAAAAATGAAACAAAAATTATAAATAAATATGTTTTATAATATTTACAATATAGTTTGGTAGGCCAAGTGCAAAAACTATTGCTTGTTTCTCTTAAAAATTAATTATTCTGGAGAATATACATTATAAATATTTAAAATCTCATTAAAAATATGTCAAATATTTACAAAATTATAATCCTTTTTAAAGTTTTGATTAATTTATAGGAAATTGCTTAAGGTTTTAGTAAAAAATAACTAAACTACTCTTGATCCTCTTAAATTATATGTCACTAATATAAAACTTGTGCTAAAAATATAGAAGAAGAACTGACATAACTGGATTTTAATGTTTTAGATTTAATAGACTATACTAAGTCTGGCAAAGTATTGTCCATTTGCTATAAAAAAGTCATATCTTGACTTTTAACAGTTTTTGCTGGAGAAAAGTACAGCGACTTTTTACAACCAGAGGGTAAACCTTTGTCCAACATGTGAATTTGCACGACATAACTTAAAACACATTATTATAGAAAAGAATCTTTAACGTATCTGTTTAAATATTCTAGAAACAAAATAAATTTATACACATCTTTGTTAAATTGTTTCTCGATGAAAACGTAATATTCTAAATTAGGGGGAAAATAATACAAATTCCGCAATTAAACCCCCGAAATAATAGTTTTTTTATTTGTGCTTCGTTTGAAGCGTGGATGCTATATATAAAGTATGTGTGTATATTTTTGTAATTTTGTTATTTATAAACATTAACAGTGCACAATATTTATGTTTCTTCACAAAAATGAACGGATCTATTCAAATATTCTAAAGAAAACATAAATTGATAAACATCTTTGTAAAACTGTTTCTTGATGAAATAGTAATAGTCTTTAAAACATGAAAATAATAAAAATTCCAAAATCTCAAAGAAAGTCACAAAAGAAGAAATACCATCTGTTCCGTAATATTTACTATTATATATAGTAGATGCAAGTTGTATATCGTGGCATAATTGCTAGCAGCTTATGTTATTCTACATATGCGCGTACTTTATTCGAATATAAATTGCTTGATTCCAACCTATATAGTTTATTCTTAGTTATTACTACAGTATAGTGCTGCGCTTCAATTAGACTAAATAATTCTTCAAATAATCGCGCGCATACACACATCATACACATTTTATATATTTCATCAGCGCGCGTATACTGCATTTATTTATCTATATATCATAATTCATCATTCTATTTAGTCAGGATGAGCTTTATAAAGCGAAATGTTTTTTGAGGATATCAATACGCACGCGGAGATCGAATAATACGCGCTGTTTGTTATATTACAAAATAACAACGTTTCGCCTGTTGTTCGATATATTTACAGAGATGCCTTAAGGCGTTCCGCTCATGCTGAAATGCTCGAATAAATACAGACATTGCCCGAAATTATTTTATTCATTGCTAAAACTTTGGAATTTGGTTATCCACACCGTGAATCGTTATATAATTATTTACAAAATGAAAAAATGGCTCTTGATAGCATTCCATAAAATTGGTGATTAATTAATTTTTCTATACGAGTTAAAAACTCTTGAGTTTTTACATTAATTATTATTGAACTCTTTAAAAACCATAAGAAATCTAACTTTGGAATTTAAGAAGCAATTCTGAAAAAGTGTGAATAGTTGCAATCCTGTTTAATTCATCTTAGGTGTTATCGTATATGATAGTCTAAAAATATGTTATTAATTTTTAAATGGTAGAAATTTGATTACCCTCCTGTGAATTATTTTAATTATTTAGAAAATGACAAAGTTCCTGCTTTTAATAGAATTCATCAAATCTGATGATTAGTTAATAGTGCAAATACGCAATTTATTAATATAATTATTTTTCTGGAGAGCTAGTATTCCTTAAATTTTTATATTATTTCTTAAAGGCTCACAAGAGAAGCAAACTCCGATTTGAGAATCACAATCTGACTTTGAAGTTTATTGAAAGAAAGAATTCTGGATTCGTGGGAATGATCATTATATCTTATAATATGTACACATTTTTAGCAACATTGATGATTACTTGTATAAATGTCTTAAAAATAATGTACGTGCTTTTGCAGAAGCTTCAGGATTATTTGCACGGCATGAGTTCCTCCTATTCTTACGTCCCCATATTTCCTTTAAGGAATATTTATTTTATATTTTATTCTAAATTCATTACTATGCATGGAATATATCATTAAATGTCCAAAATATCTATATTGAACTTTTGGACCTTCCTGTACATTATACAAATAAGTTTTCGGCAATCCCCAGACATCAACATTTTCATGGTATTAGTGATTGACATTTTTTTAGGGTCGACCAGAAAAAAAAACATATACCTAGATACCTAATAAAATGCAAAAATATGTATTTTAAAATGTCGTATTTATTCGAGATGAAGCAGCCAATATAACTCAATTCCTGATTTTATTGTTTCTGATGGAAAGCAATATCTCTTCATACATGACGTATGATGATGCAATTTTTTGCATACGCTGCGAAATTGAATGCTCTGTCCTATAGCTTTGACAGAAAAATTGTTAAATCAAACAATAAAAAAAAACTATTGTTGATTCGAATAAATACGTTAGGTAATTCCTATCTGCATATGTAGATAAAATACTTGTTTGATATTTTGAAAACATTGAAGATGAACGATGGTGTATTTTTATTTCATTTAAGAAAACCATCAAATTTAGATCAGAATTCACTTTCAGTTTAGTAATACTTAGTTTTGGTTAATAGTTGATTGAAATGTGAATAAATTCCAGCCAAAAATTTTTAGTGTCTTTTATGTCCAGAATTCAAGCTCTATAATAAAAATAGTATCAGTTAATTGTTTCCGAGTATTGCGAAATTGTATTTAATAGATATTATTGAAAGCTGAAGAAGGGATTGAACTTAATTTTAAAATATTTAGTGTTTTGTG
>JARJDW010015334.1:0-75828 GCA_030264715.1 Adinopsis sp. GC000173 | reverse complement strand
CAACTATCATAGCGCCACACTGCACCAACGGCACATAGAGGAAACATGTTCATGCACATAAGTTCATGTGCATGAACATATGTTCATGTTCAGTGGAATAAAAAACAAACCTAATAATTGAATTGTACTTCACTAAACTTTTTTAACCAATAAATGCTTGGTTTTAATTGTCGGTTTGCTTGTTTTATTTTAGTCGTCGATAAGTTTAATGCCGTTTTGTGTGTTTTTTAATTTAGCTGGACGATTTTTGTCATTAGTGGTTAATTATTCATAAGGCCTTTTTAAATAGCCAAACTTGGTTGTTGTTTAATCGTTCAAATATTATAAATAAATATCGATAATAATAAAAATGTTTGTTGGTCCGTTTTTTGATCGTCTTCCGTTTTCTTAGTGATTTTTGTGTCATTGGACGTTTGTTAGTCGTTGAGTGTCTTTTAACATTTTATTTAATAATAACTTTTTAGTTGTTGAGGTACTTGATTGTTGTTTAATCACTAAAATATTAGAAATAATCGATAATAATGAAAAAAATTGTTAGTCCGTTTCTTGATCATCAGCCGATTTGTACTTTTTTAATCGTTTTCTCTTTTCTTAGTGATTTTTTTGTCATTGGGCGTTGAGTGTCTTTTAACATTTTATCTAATAATGATTTGTTATTCAATAAACGTTACTCGTCGTATTTTGTAACAATTTTATTTTAAACATTGCACTTCTTTGCAAATATTTCTACAGGATTTTCTTATTTTAATAAAATTAATTTACGTTTTTCATGCACTAAACGTACATAATAATATGAATGCAATTACGATCACCTAAAAATCGTAAAAAAAATCAAATAACCACCGTTTAGATTATCTAATATTTTTATTTTTCAACTCTTTTCAACCGAACTCCTATAATTTCGAACGTATTAATAACGTAATTTTAATGCAGTATAAGCGATCGTGTGTGTATAGTTTTTTCCAATCACGATGATGGAAAAAAGAGTCATTCAAAATGTATATGCATACGAAAACCGTGTGCATGTGTGTGCAAAAGAAAAGCATCATTGAGCGCGCCTAGTGCAGTGTGTGAGGTAATAATTTACGAAAAAGAAGAAAAAAGCACTATATATGTATGTGTGTGTGTGTGAGTGTAACGACGAGAAAGAAAACGTAATTTTTCTTTCGTGTAAGTAAAAGGTAGATGGTGTAGTGGGTAAAAAGTGTATAATATAGACAGAAATCTGGGACGAACACCATGAGCTGTAATGATACATCTGAAATCGCATGTATCGATAGCTGCAAGGTTATTATTACATGCAGCACATTCTGGGAATCGACAATAATATTATTATAAGAGGCCAGAATTCAACAATGTCGTGCAAATGTTTCGCCTGCCTTCTCTTCGTTGCCGTTTTCCAACGTTTTCGCTGTAATTAAATATTGTATGTGTAATGTAGGTACGAGAAGCCGCATCCTTACAGAGGAGCGGAGCGCTTATTCAAATTATTCTCTTGCCACATTTGTAGAAAATCAAGCAACACAATATTGGCCTTACAATTTGCGTTAATTTATTGTGTTACACAAACGTACAATTCTTAATGGCCGGGCAACTAAGCAGAAAATCCTATTTTATTTCGAATAAACTTCTTATTTACATAGTTTGTCATACTTTTTTGATTAATGTTTCTATGCAATCGTTTAGGTTTTTAAATTTCTTAACAATTGTTTTATGTAAAAGGCTATTAGATTTAGAATTAGGTAGATATGGAAAAACTGATTTTTACTTTAGATTTTCCAAATTCTTTATAAGCTGCAATACATTTGCACAATTATTATATTTAAATGCAATTTTAGTTTTGCCTAAAATTTTTAATATTTAAATAATATGGGTTTACTCATGCTGCAAATTTGCTTGGCAGTTATCAGGAATTTTTTTACGTTTTTCATCAAATTTTTCAAAAATGACGCAATTTTTCAATAATTAAGTAAATCACAAACTGTTTAGTTTTAAAGTCGATACATAGTTGAAGTTTTTCGCTACTTATTACTGAGAAATTTATCATTCTCTTAAGAATTATTTTCGAAATGATAAATATTTCTTCTAATTCGGAATTTTAGCAAAATCTAATTAGATTCACAATAAAACATGTTATATAATTTCACTGTTATTAATATATTTAACCAATAAATATGAAAATCATTAATTACATAGATGGATATAAAATTAAAATAAGATTTTGTGTTGACTAAACTTTAATTTTGTGCTTTATTTGAAATTTCTTGCTGTCCTAATACTAATTTTGTAGTAATCTTATTCATATTAAAATTTTTATTAAATAAGTGTTCCTTAAACTATTTTGATTTGGAAATTTTCAATACATAATAAAACTTGACTAACTTATTACATTAAAACATTAAAAATTAAACTACACAATTGCTTTTCTTTAATATTTTTTATATAAGATTACATTGTTAAACAAACGCAAACCTTTCTAGAATTTGTGGAAAATATGGCTTTGTTGAGTCGAAATATAAGAATCAGAAGAAGAAGAAGAAGAAAAAATGATTCAGTTTTGAGTGACACGCGATGACTTAGATATACTAGGACGTTGAGTAATCAGCTGACTACAGATTGGCCATGATTGCTCTTAATTCACATTTCCGGTTCCAGTTTAACGTTTGTACCATCGAACTAAATGTAACAACTGCATACAAATCAGTCCTAATTTTCTACTCACTCACATCTCTCTCAACACACAACACACATACACAAAACATATATAGAATTTTTTTTTATTCTCTCGCATTTCATGGTACAATCTTATTGTTTTCACTAATGTTTTACATTATTAGCTTACTGCTGAACGCAAACAACGAGAAGATACCTTGTGGGACATCCTCTTCCTGTTACTTTACTAAGAAATTTCGTTTGTTGCTGTTTGCCGTTGTTGTTGTTTTTTTATTTTGTTGCATCAAGCATAAAACGCGCCTTCGGATTCATCACACACACACACACACACACATACACACAAAAAAACAATACGAGTAAATGTTAAATTTGACATTTCGAAAAAAAAGTCGAATAAATTATGTAACAGTGATAACGCAAATAAAATATTTGTACATAATCGACATTGATACAATTCATTATTGCTCAATAATTTAAACAAAACAAATGGATTTGCGTGTTTCGGATACGAATAGAGAGAGGCGAAAACAGTACACGCTGTTCGTTTCGATATAAAGGCGCGTTTCGAACCGCGCAACCACACCTGAAATATTCTAGCGAGCAGGTAGCGTCGATAGGCAACCAAACGTGCACGGCTGCCGTTCAGTGTGGTGAATCGATAGCGCATTAGTGTAAATATGCATAGCCACCTCTATCAACACACACACACACACACACACATATATACACAAGAGAAAAAAGTTTTTATTTATTTTAATACATATTGAGTTTTGTGGTTGTATGTCAGAATGCAATAACGAACTTGTTCGCAAATAACTTTTCTCATGGATGGAAAAACGTGTAATAAAGTATATACAACATATATACAAACACACCATCTAAAGGCCAGTTTTGTTTGATTATTTTTATAAATGCAAATTGAATCGAAAACAAGTTTTTTTTTCGATGTTGCTGAAATTTGCGTGTTGTTTAGATGATGGAATGGGAAATGAGAAAAAAAAATAAGCGCGATGATGCATTTTTTGTTGTTGTATAATAATAATGATAATAAAAAAAGTAGATTAAACGCAATATGGCATTAAAAGTTGAAAGTTTAATGCAAGTCGAATCGTTAATTGGCGATGAAAGATGAAATATATAACACGATCATCATCTTCATTTCCTGTCACACACATACATCGTACGAACTGATCTTGCATGCGCGTCAGCAAACGTACCGCGCTGATTGTACATTTTATTTATTAGAGTTGCCTAGCAACCGTTTCACTCCAATTAGTGCGCTACTAACCATCGTTTTAGCAAACGACGTACGTACGTGTAGGTTACGTGCGATGAGGAGGATCATCCCCGCATGCACATACACACACAGTTTTTCATAATAATAAATTAATGTGTGAGGTAGATGTTGAAAGGTTCATGATAGATACGACGATAAGTGATCTTCATGCGCACATTAGCTAATCAGTGCACGATCTGCTCACAATGGACGATAATTACTCGCGGAACGGTTCTTGCGAGAGCCTCCTCTCTTCTTCTTTTTCTTCGTCTTCGTATATCTTCTGCCTGCCTCGTCCGTATTATTATTATTTAATGAATTATTTATGCGATACGTATATATACCCACCGCAGCAGCAAGAGCGAAACGGCCGCGCCGGCCCGAAATCGAGCATCCACAGCGCCAATTTTTCCCAACTCATTTGTTGTCGTCGTTATTAGAGAGCTTCCTCTCACGATCAACTAAAGCCCTTTTTGCCGCCGTCGCAGACTTCTTTTTTGCACACACATACGTATCTATACATACATACATTGTGGAAAAAATTGTTTATTACTTAAATTAGCGCATCCTGTTTGTAATTGTTGTACATATAGTTTACACCTTCAATTACTCACAATTGTTTGTTTCGAACTCAAAAGAATGTTGTCTGCGTTATGTAAGTGTTTTGTTTTGGATGTGTCGTTTTAATTACAAAAACGTTGGTTTAATTTGCATTTTACACGAAAAATTACACTTTTACTAAATGTACAAATTCTATTTAAACATATTTAACTCAGCAAAGCTACAAAATGATTTTGAAATCGTTAATATTTTAAAATTAACTATACTTAATAAAATTAATATACCTTATACCCTTAATTAAAGTTAAAATGCATAAAATAGAAAAATTAACACAAATCATAATGAATTTTACAGAAATCAAAAATCAAACTGTTTTAGCACCTAAATATGACCTCTAGGTATATTTACAAAGCAATACAACTTTAAATTTCACTATTTCAATATTTACAGACTCGACAATTTCCATTTGGCATCTAATTTGAATATATCTTGAGTAGTAATTCAGCCAGCAAAACTATACAAAATGATTTACTCGTTGAACAAATTTTTTATAAATTTAACATATCAATCTTGCATCAACAATGATTGATATAAAATTTTTAAACATTTTCTATAGATTTAATATCGAATTAGTTAATATTCAATTAAAGTTAAAATGCATAAAATAGAAAAATTAACACAAATCATGATGAATTTTACACAAATGAAAAATCAAACTGTTTTAGCACCTAAATATGACCTCTAGATATATTTACAAAGCAATGAAACTTTAAATTTCACTATTTCAATATTTACAGGCTTGACAATTTCTATTTGGCATCTAATTTGATTGTATTTTGAGTAGTAATTCAGCCAGCAAAACTGTACAAAATGATTTACTCGTTGCACAAATTTTTTATAAATTTAACATATCAATCTTGCATGAACAATGATTGATACATATTTTTTAAACAGCAAAAAAAGTTTTAATACTTAAATTTGACCCCTAGGTATATTTATTTATAGACAAAGCAATAAAACTTTAAATTTCACTGCTTCAATATTTACTTATTTGACAATTTAAATATATCTTAAGTACTAATTCACATTAGCGATGTATCTATGCCACAAACTTAGCAAAATTTGACGACGTTTTTCCCATTGCCATAAATAAATAAGCAATCTTCATATTATAAAAAAAAACCTAATTAAACAGATCATGATAAACGGAACAATGGTGGTATAAATTCAACACACCGACGAAAAAAAAACGCAACGTGAATTAATTTAATAATTATTTCGTTTTTGTTTTGTCGCAATTAAACGTAATTGGTTAAAAATGGCAGTGAATGTGTTCCTCGTATATATATATTTTTTTTTCGTTTGTGTTTGTTTCATTCTTACTTACTTTTACTAGCTGGCACGTTTTTATTATGATTATCATTATCCTGACGATGATTTTTTTATGTAGCTCATATTCATTCGCTGCATGTTGAAAATTTTAAGACACTAACACTCACATTTTCATTTTTCATTGTGTATATGTGAGCGCAACAACAACAACAACGTACATTACGTTTCGTTGTAATAAATATTATTATAAAGAATGTTATGTTGTAACTTATAATAATAATTTAACAAGTTTGTAGCAAAAAATTGTTTACATGAAAGTGTAAGTTGTTGTTGGAGTTAATGTGAAAAATCCATTTTTTGCGCTCACATCGCCAAACGCTTTCAAAACTAGAAAATTTGATCGAATTGAGTGATTGGTTGCATAGGTACTAATAGATTGGCTAAGCGGCCAATAATTGTTTCTTCACTTCCAATCACTCGAAAATACTTCTTTAATCGAAATGTGGGTTGTATAAATGCTGATTGATCAAACTGTGAGTGCAACCTACGTGTGCTTTCGCCAAAATACATCGAAAAAGGTGAATATGTAATTTTTAGTTTTTTTTTTCAGGCTATAAAACGCTTTTAAGAAATTAATCAAATGGTGGATGGCAAATATATTAATAAATTAAACAAGTAGGTTTATGTAAAAGCATTATTTGAAAATGTTTGTTAACGCTGTCAAACACTTTCAAAAAATTAATGGAATGGTAGGTATCATGAACACTGGCAGGCTGAACTAGTGGCACCGTCTTTGCGTGCATTCGCCAAAACACATCGAAAGAAAAATGAATAATTATTTGTTCATGCTGCCAGATGCTTTCAAAAATTTAATCGAATGATGGGTTGCATACGTGCTAACAAATGGAACAAGTAGCACCATCTATGGGTACACTCTCTAACGTGCGTCGAAAAAATAATCATCTAAGTAAATATTTGTTTGTTCCAAAATCTAATCGAAGCATAAGTAGCATAAGTGTAAAATAAGTAGTGTCATCTAAGTGTGCATTCGCCAAAATACATTAAAATAAAAAAAGAATAATCATTTGTTTATGCTGGCAAGTGTTTTCAAAATTCGAATCGAATGATGGGTTGCACATGTCCTGGCAAATTGAACAACTCTTCAAAAAATAATCCTGTAAATATTTGTTTGTTTCATAGACGTTTGTTCCAAAATCGGATCGAAGCATAAGTGTAAAAGAAGTAGTTGCCGCCTACGTGTGCATTCGCCAAAACGCATCGGCAAAAAAAGTGTATAATTGACGAAGGCAGAAAAAAAGCGAGGCAGCGAATTAAATGTCGTCGTTATTGTTGCGGTTACTTTAAGAACTGTCTTTGTTGATGTGTTATAAACCATTAAACACAAACAGCAAATAATGAAAATGGCAATTTGTAAGCTAATAAAATGCATTTTTTCCCTATTTCTTTCTTTTTCATCTTTCTTTCCTTCTTTGCCTCCTGCTTGCTTGCACTCGGTGCGCTTTATATTATATTTTATATACATACGTATACGTTTTAAACATTAAAATGAGAGCGCGTATAGCGCAGGCCAAATAGCATATAATCATGCAGCAATATCTTAGATATTAAAAGTTGCAGGTCGGTCATTTCACAATCTATATATGACATGGAAATGTAAAGCTAATGAAATGTTATAAAACAACGTTAAATTTTATACGTAAGTACTTGTGTGTACACGTTGCTTGCTTGCGTTTTTTTATCACTTTTATTTCGTTGCCTACATAATATTGCAACATCATCAAGATATGCGAAACGTTGCAGCAGTACATACACTAACAGCACACCAATCGATTGCTAAAAGAATCGTAAAATTAATTCCAAATTTGCATTGCACATGCACAAAAATTTCGAAACAAAGATGCTATTTTATGCCATAAAACAATAATTAGCTTCCATTCTATCGAGCAATCATTATTTGAAAAATATTTTCATCGAATGAATCAAATTGAATTAACACAAATATATTTATTAAAGTATTATATTACATTTGCAATATCACTTTTAATTAATGTAAATTTGTAATACCAATTAAAGCAGATAAGTTTTATAAATTTTTGTAATAAATTGTATATTTATATACACGGATCTCTCTGCGAATTATTAATAATGTCAGTTAACATTTTTATTCATTTTTATATTATTTTGTAGCTTAAACTTGTAAGTGTATTAGACATTTTTCATTACTTTAATATTTACCTTGAATTCTTGAAAACTTAGTTAGCTATTTTGTCACATTATGACCTTTTCTTTCTTTTTAATGCTTTACTTTATTGAATGCAAAGTATATTTAAGTAACTACACAAATTTAGCAATAAAACAAGATCGTTTTTATAGTTATATTTTAGATAAAATGTTGTTAAAATGTATGTCTATAATAAATAAATTGCAGCAGTTATACACATTTATCATAGAAGTTTTAATTTTTATTATTACTTTTTCACAAATTTATGTTTTGCATCAATTGGCATTTTTATGGCACATATATTTTTAAATATCCTGCAATTAATATTAAAACTAGTTATTTATACCATACATTGAATTGAACGGAAAATTTAGCAAATTTTAAACGATTATTAGGAAAAATCTATTGGCATTCTATAATTCAAACATGAATAGCAAACTCAGTAAACTATTTAGTGTTCTTAGTAAATCATCAACGACATTTTTGTGTAATTCACAACTTTTTAATTGTCAAAGAAAATCAATTGACGTCACACGCCGTTATTTTTTCGCTTGGCATTATTAAAATTTACAGCTCAAACTCGCTTTCCTCCACGATAAGAAAGTTTGAAAGCCGCCACTACCAAGAAATTGGAAAAAGTTTTCACATAAAAAAACACACAGATAGAATGATTTTTTCATCATCCTTGGAATTTCACATGAGACACAAAAACATGTTCGCACTGTTGACAGTTTATACATTTTCACAACATTCACACAAGTATTATTTTATGTCAAATTTCTGTCATTTTTGGATGACACTTGAAATGATCTGTTATTAAATGTTACAAAACTGGAAAGCATTTGTATGTGCAAATTCGCAGGAAAAATTAATAATTCTTTATAATTTGACTCCTTATATTTTATTAAAATTATCGTACTTGTCTATTTCTGTATGACACTCAAAATTATTAATTAAATGCTACAAAACTGTACTTGTGCGCTAATTCATAGGAAAATGAATTAATAATCTCCACATTAAAAGCGACGTCGCGTAGTGTGTGTAGTGCACCTTGTGCATTGTTGCAAATTTTCAAATGTGAAAAAGGCCACTTCTACATGTGTAGCAGTTGGCGCACTCGAAAAAAAATGCACGGTACATACATATCAAGCATCCACTTTGCGTACCATACACATACGCTTGTTACCATCTTTTGTTCTAATCTTTTAATACATCGCTTCATTAGACGACAATGAAGAGTCTTGCGTGGTACTCGTTCATATTGCGCCTCTGTCGTCGTCGTACACCCCTTACTCACAAAATTGCAACACTTTTTTCAACTTTGTTGTTTGTCGCAAATGCATTATTGATCTAAATTTCGCTATTTAACTATCAAATAAACAATTTAAAATTGAGTTGACTTAACAAAAATTACTCATATTGCACTTCGTTGTCACCCTTTTATCTACAAAATTGAACCTCAACGTTTTTTTTATTTGCCACGAATACAAGCCACCGCTGACGAGCTGATAGCTTGATCTAATTTTGTCTATTTAACCACCAAATAAATTATTTAATTAATAGTTAACTACAAATTTAAAACTTGTGTATATATGGTCACATACTGAACAAAAATTGTTCACATTGCGAGTCGTCATCACCCCTTACAAATTGCATCATCTCGGCTTTATAATTTCCTTTTTTGTTTTTCGTTATCAAGCCACCGCTCTCAAGTTGATGGCTTGATCTTGTTTTATCCATCTAACCAATAAATATGCAATTTTATTATAAAATTAAAAACAAGATTGAAAACTAACTTAGTTCTTAAAATAAGTTACTTGACAAAAATTGTACAATATTACGCGTCACTGTCCACCCTTTATAAAATTACAATGCGTCGCTACGTTTTATCTTTTTTTTTTAGTTTTTATGTCCGAAATTCAAACTACATATTTAAACTGATGGCTTAATCTTCATTCGATAATTAGTTAGTTTGTACACCGTATAAATAATTTAAAGTTGTTCATATTCTACCCTGCCATACAATATTGCGAATTAAAAGTCTGTCATCAGCTTTCTAATAATAAATGATATTTACACTTAAATTTTGAACCAATATTGAAAGCAATTCTTAAATTATGTATCATCATATACTTAGAATTCTGAATATTGCGTGTAGCCATCCACCCTTATATTATATACAATACAAAAGTGCATCTCGTCGTCGTTACGTTTTCATCATATTTTTTTTCTGTATTGTCGCAAACGCAAGCCACAGCCGGCTTGATCTAAATTTGCCGTTTCACAGTTAGACGATTTTATTAGTTTACTGTAAATTATATACATAAATGCATTAATTAGACGTGTATGCCATGTTTTTTTTGCTGTGTGTGATGTGTGTGTGTGAATAAATTTATTGCCATCGACGCGGCAAGTAAAAAATTATGCGCGCTTTGCTATGTAATTAGCAATTTTTACGATTTTTTACGATGGCAATGGCAAATAATATTATTAATTGCTAATCAATTATTTTAGGTTTTTTATGTCGTGCGCAATTAATGCGCAAAAACTTATTTATATGTCTGTACTTGTTTTTGTTGTCACATAATATATAATTTTACAATTAGTTTTAGCAAAACTTAATTGCGGTTGCAGAATTTACAATATTTGCATAAAAAAATTTAAAAAATTCCATATTCTGCAAAAAAATTAAATATTTTTAGCAATTTATTAATTAACTTTGTATAATATTAATAATTACTTGGTTCTTGGTACTTGGTGCAGAGTTAATAAAAAAAATATTTTGTATTATTTGAGTTTCAAGCTTACAATTTTTATAAATGTGCAGGACATTTAATGCTTTGTCATTTCACCTGTCACAAAAGAAGTTGTCTGTTTTAAGACAGCACAGCCGAATAAATTTTGATTTTTTTTTTATTATATAATACTTTTTATGCAAACTATTATATTTTAAATAAATGTATTTCTTTACTTGCTTTGGTAAAGCATACATTATTTACTAAAATTACACGAATTGAGCCATTAAAAATAATTTACTCACACGCGCCCAATGTAAATCGTCTTCTAGTTACAATCTGATGAAAAACATAAAACAAATTCTTAGCTTACTTTCAAATAGCATAATTGACTATTCACAGACAATCAATTTTTAGTACGTAATGTGCATGTCTCCAAAGTATTGTAGTAACGATTTATTTCACGCCAAATCGACGCACATTTAATTCGATCGTTTTTTTTTATTCGATGTATTTCAATTTGCCAAAAATATAAACAGCGTTTTTTTCTCACTTTCCTTGCCAAAGCATAAAAAATACGTCTTCTGGCGATTTTTGACTCAAATTACACGAATTGGCCCATTAAAAATAATTTACTCACACGCGTTCAATGTAAATCGCCTTCTAGTTACAATCGGAGTAAAAATTAAAAAAAAAAACAACAAAATTCTCAGTTTAGTTCCAAATGGCATAATCAAAGAATCAATTCTCTAAGACACCCTACCGATTGCTTTTTCGCTAAAATCAGCAGACACTTTGATATAGCGAAAATCTATATTTACCAGCTTGCTTGGTAAAATCAAAACGTAGATACATATATATTTTTGCGATTTAGCAACCTCGCTCAATTTATGGAAATGTTTTTGATGTGTGAATATAGTGTACACGTCCTTTTTGAATTGTAAATTTCGTGTGCGCGTGGTTTTATTGCTTTATAATGAAGGTGAAGTGTGTAGATGTGTATATGTGTGTGTGAGTGTGTGTGTTCGAGACGCCATTTTATATAAAGCATTTCTTACCGCACATAAGGCAGCAATATTTACCACTTTTATATATATATATATATATGTACACACACACATATAATATATATATATATATATATACGCATTCCTCCATTGTGTGTGAGTACGTTTACGTTCAGGTATACACAGATGTCATGTGACTGATTACCTTGCCTGACAACGCTTTTGTGGTTATTTTATTAACTCCAAATTATATTTTCATTCTTTCGAGAGGTGAAACGAAACGCGTCGTCTTTTCAGACCAACAACGTTTCAATAACACACTCACACACACGTAAATAACTCCACACAATAAACGTGGTGATTTTCACCTTTAAAAAATATTTATTGTCAGCAATAAAATTAGTGTTTTGAAACATGTCGATGCTTTCAATTGTATTTTTACATAACTATAAATAAATTCAATCACCACCAGATTTTCGATATTTTGTAATATTTTAAGAAAAATCATTTATTTAATATCTAGCTAGACAAATTTTTTATGTTAATGAAATTACAAAGTCATTGCTAACGTTAATTTTCTATTAAAAACAATATTTTAAGTAAAAACATGCCGAGAATTAAATACGCGATATAAAATATTTGTAGAGTCAATTTTAGACAATTTAATTTGAAGCAAATTTATACTACTACAAAATTTCTTGGGGAAAATCTAATTCAGATACGCAAAGTTCAATAAGGATACCTTTAGTTTTCGGTATATCAATAAGTTGTGGATATACTTAATTTGATTTTTAAAATCTAGTTTGCTAAATGTCAATTTAAAATGTGAAAAAAAAATCTTTGTCATTTTTTACCAAATCGATGAAATGCAAAGAGTTTTTATATGTTTCCATCAACTTTGTAACCTTTGCATTTATCTTAATTTGTGTACATTTTTTAAGTCTTTTTCTCAGCTTAGAAACAACGTAATAAAATATTTAAGTAGATTATCTAACAACTTAAACAAATTAATTTCCCTACATTTCCTTGCAGATTTTCAAATCTAATTCGACTAAATTGCAAACCATCACTCTTACCATTTTTATGTCGCACATAATAGAAGTGAAAAATTCACCTTTTTCACAGCGCGAGTAATAAAACATGATAAAACAAGCGACAAATAATGTGTCACTCATTTAGATAAAAAGAACATAGAAGTTGCGCGCATAAAAATTACGCGATGATGATAACACCCAACGAATTCGCACGGAAAATTACCTAATTGATAAAAATCGCCGCCAAACACATACACAACAAGATGATTTCCTTTATAAAAATTTCCGCTAGGGGCAGCACCGGCGACATAAAAAAAACAAAAACGAAACGCATGCAAGTACATACATATATATATATATATATGTATAATTTTTTTTTCTCTCTACATGTCTGTGTGTGAGTGTGTCGTTAAGACCTTGCCGAGCACAAAATCTACGGGATTGCGTCAAAGCGGAAGGCTATCATTAAATGACAGATTGTTGTAAGATGTGTATACACACACACACACACACACACACACACAAATACAGAGAGACACACACACGATTTTTTCTTCTCATTCTTCTTTGTTCTTTGCATGCGAGGCCTTCGTGTCATTGTTGGAATGGTAAACAATGCTAGATCTTTGCGCGTATACGATACGATACCGAGAAGAAAAAAAATCTGCATCAACATTCACATGCGCTGTTTGTTTGTTTGTTTGTTTGCTGTGTGTGTAGACGAAAAATTTGCATTTCGTTTCGTTCTAGGCGAACTAATGGCCACGTCAACAATTATCGTGAAATTAGTTTTTAATATTAATGTATATAAGTATGTGTGTGTGTTTGCACGTGCAAATGTCATTTCGCTAATGCATCTAGCATTTCATTCATTCATTCAAATTAGTTTCGAAATTGTTGCACCGCTCAATTATCATCATTTTTCTGCCATGATCTTTAGCGTAAATTAATTCGATGCATTATTATGCTATGCTACATTTCGAGGCAGATCTAACTATTTGTTTAAACGCACGTCTTTGTTTTTGAAATAAAAAATCACATTTGCACATACAATTTAGTAGAAAATCTTTCTATTTATTTAAACATATGTATTTTTTAATGCAATTCTAATTAATAATTAATGATTTTCCCACATTTAAATTTAACGATGACTAGTGTTATCTACTACAAATATAATGTTAGTTTGGCCGATTGGTAGATACTGAAAATATGGTTGCCAAATAATAGTTTGTATTAAAAGTAATTTAATACATAAATTTTCATTTTAGGATAAATTTAAGTGTTGGTTTAAATCTAGATACATGTAAGTTTTATCATTATGCTACACACAAACGCACGTCTTTGTTTCTGAAATAAAAAATATGCTGTTAATTGACTGCCAATGATAGTTCCACCTACAAATTTAATAGTGTTTGCATCTTACTACGATTGCAATCGATTGATTTTCGTCAATATTGATAAATTTGATAAATTATGCAATATTTAGAAGATCTAGGTATTTATTTATTTGAACACATGTATTTTTTAATGCAATTCTAATTAATAAGTAATGATTTATCCACATTTAAATTTAACAATCACTAGTGTCATGTTTGGCCGATTGATAGATACAAAGAATATGGTTGCTAAATATAATTGTTTGTTTAAATGTAGATACATGTAAGTTTTCAAATTTGATTCATTGTTAATTAATATCGCATTTGGAAACCTATTACATGGCAACCACATTTTCAGTGTCTATCAATCGGCCAGACTAACATTATAATTGTAACAGAAGACATTAGTGATCGTTAAATAGAAATGTGGGAAATAAATATTGCACATTTGAAAATCTGTTTATGACCGGCTGCAATTGTACTATTGACACGATCATTTTCCATTTTAATTAAAGACAATATTTGTAATTTATAAACATTCTATCTGCCAAACAATTTTCAACGATTTTATTTGCCCAAGCACCTATCATAATTCAACTCCTCATTAATATGACGATGGCGTTCGAACGAAATTGATAATCTTCCACGCCGTGCTCGATGTTGATTAAAGACAATATTCGTAATTTATGCACAATGTGCGCTCAACATTTTGTGTTGTTTTTCTCTCGAGAACGGGAAAAAAATATTGAAATAGCTATAATTAAATTTTTGTTTTACGAAAAAGTGGACCCTGAAAACATTTGGGTCGTTAGAAAATTATCATTTTAAAAAGGCAGCCACGATCTGAGTTCCAAAATAGACGAAATTAGACCATGTGACGACTGTCATTATCATTTTTTTTTCCTGATAATTTCATAGAACATCTGCATTGTGTGGATGACGACAACAAATAAACAACAACAACAACAACAACAAGCGCAACAGCATTATTAAAAGCCTAGCAAAAATTAATGTTTTTTTTTGTTCAAATGTTATTTCAATGCAACGGCAACAAAGGAACGTCGTCGTCGCTTCAGCTGGAAAATGAAATTGACTTCGCATAGCTAATGCCAACGCAAATATTTATCTATCAATAGATTGATTATATTTCCTTATAGTATTCAATAATATTATTATTGACAAACAAATAATAAGATTAGAAAATGGGAATTGTAAGGCAAATTGGTGTAATTTCAAACTTCAATTTTTCAAAACGGCGCACTTCAAACATCCATCCGAACGCTAATCATACACTTACGGTATCAAAAATAAAATGGCAATAATATTAACGATCCATCTGGAAACAATGACAACATGTCATATGGATTATGATAAATTGAGTCGATCATGCTTCGGCCGCGCGCCGCCTTTTTTTTATTCCCTTTCATATTTATCAAATTACAGTCGAAGGAAATTTTAGTTTAATTTCAATTTAATTTATGTATGTTTAAATTAGCTGGAAGCTATACAGATAATATTTAATACGCCTAGGTATATGATATGTGTGTGTACGAAAAACGCATTTGTCTATTTTACATACCGCGGATGAAATTTATCATACTTTCACAATACATATACGGACACTCACAAACACACACACACACACGTCGTTTTGCCGCTTTTATTATAAAATTAACGTTGCACAGCTTTTTTTCTTCGTCTCCACTCTACGCCAAATGGAACGGTACGATTAATTATACGTTTATGGCTGTGTGTGTGTGTGAATGAAATTGATGATTTTCTTCAATTCCAACTAGGACGCAATGCCACACCAAACGTTAATGTAATTGTGGTGAAGTCAGAAACAATTGCAATCTTCAAGAGAAGTACCTACAAACTTTTTCGATGTGAAATCTAACTTACCATTATCATTAAGTTATTGTTTTATTTCTATGTTTTACTATCTATATTTTTAAAAACACCAAGGCCTGAGCAAACATTTCATGGTAAAAAAGCACTACATATTTTGCAACAGCATTTTCAAATTGTTTTCCAAAAAGAGCCAAAGTTTGAGTAAACCAAAAAAACTTTAGGCTTGCGCAGTTACAATATAAGGCAATAGTAAATAATTTTCATTTTTTAAATGTTTTAGTATTTTAAATATATTTTTGGTAAATAATATAGAAAAAAAAGAATCAAATGTTTTTAACTGAAGTAAATGGAAAAAACAAATTTCATAGAATAGATAGAAGCCACTGTATTAAGAATTTATATCAAATATTTAGAAATTTTCATAAATTTCCACATTCTAGAAGTTTAGATAAATTTTGTAAATATATCTAGTTAAAAATTTAAAAAAAAATGCTTTGTTAATTTTCATATTTTAAATTTAATTATATTAGTTATTTTAGTCTTTTTTGAACAACTTTTCATAAACTTTTTACATGACTGCTATTTTAGAAAAGTTATCAATCATTGTACAAATTTTTAGAAAACCAAGTTTGTCAAATATTTAAAAAATTTATTTCTTAAATATGACTTCAATTTTTAAGAGTTTTACAAGTTTTTCGATTGGTTTTAGATAATTTTGATTATGTATGAAAGTATAACTAAATGTTTCAAGAAAAAATCAATGTATATTCAATTCAATTTTCAATTTTTTATTACAGCTTTCATAAATTTGCAAAATAAACTCGTAAAAACTTTTTCCCACGTCCAAAATTAAATTTAGAAACAGATTTGTTCGAATTCTACACCAAGAATGAATTCATCTTAATCACCCCTTATCTTGCAACACAAAATATAGGTAGTCAGCTAATATTTAATTCGTGAAATTATCGTTATTGAACATTCGAGGAATGCAAACGACGCCCGAATTTAAATTGAAACCGCATTGGATTGCAGCAGCCAAAAAAAGACATATACATAAAATAATATGTAGATTTAGTCCGTCATTGTTTTTATGGTAATTATGTAGGCAGTTAGAAAATAAAGTTGGAGCCATGCATACATTTCTGTTTGGTGTATGCTATATACAAGGCGGCGAGGAGAGAGAGGCGAACGGAGTACGATAAGGCGGTGCCCAAAAAATATACATACGATACACACAGAGAGAAAAAAAATACCCACAACAACAACAACAACAACGAAATAAAGATATACCATATCAGAAACTAATACATAATCACATTTTACACAAGGCGCATACACACACACACACACACGGAATTAGAATATTTATGAATTTCGTTACATGTGAGAACAGCCCCGGGAATATAACCTCTTTTAAAACTCCATTAGCATGGCTTTACTGCTTTTAGTCAGGCTACTGAACAGAAATGTGTAATTTCATACGTCGTTTTTTTTTTCTTGGCTTTTGCCTCCTTCTTCCACGTTTCATATACCTATATATACATATTTTTTTATCTGAAATTAAAATCGAACGCTTTTATCCATTAATATTTCGTATTCGCCGTCCAAAAAAAATGCGAAGTGAAAAAAAATGAAACAAAGGCAAAGGTTTTTCCTTCTCTCCATTTACGTACCTACTACCTATGATATTTTTTAATGATAAATCGGGCGCGATTTTGTGTGTATGTGTGTGGGGGCGGCGAATTAGCTGTAATTGTTTTCGATAAAGTGTGCCGTATTACAAAATGTTAATCAAATTGGAATTATTATAATTTTTTCCAAACGCTGAAAAAGCAACGAAATTCATCAAAACGTATAATTAATTACATGTAGGAGTATAGTTTTTGCATTGCAATAAAATAGAGGAAAATCGTTGATTGTTTTTCCACAAATGAATCATGAAAATTGTATTTTTTTAGAATATAAACGACAAATTATTTTCATCAAAAATTAGTTATAGTGTACCAACGTTAAAAATGAAAAATTAAACAAATTTTTGAAAAACTGCATTAAAATTCACAATTCACTAACGATGTTGGTGCCATACTTGCAGTTGACTCTTGCGACATCATCATGGCAATAAAAATTACAAGAAATTTACAAAGTCTTCAATTTAGTCGTGTAACAACTACCTATTTATAATTTTTGTAATTTTCAATGCCATGATGATGTTGCAAGACGAAAGTGCAGTCGCAAATACAAACATGATTAGTAAAATTAAACCAAATATTTTTTCCATTCTTCGTATTTCTTGGAGTGTGGAGAACCAGCAAATACGAAGAAATATTGTTCTGTTAATGTCTAGGCCAGCAAATTAAACACTGGATCAAATTGAAAGAAATTTTGTTAAAATTCATTTTAAATTTTGTAACAGCGTTTTGTAAAAATTAAACTCTGATTAAATCGAATTCGAAATATTTTGTTAGAATTTACAATTTCTACGTTGCTTTTTCGTATAGATAGCAAATAAATACAAGGAATACTACTTTGATTATGTTGACATTCATAGAATTGCAGAAAGTTAATAAAAATTAATGAAATTTCATCAATTTTCACACTTTTTTAATAAAAAGGCCTAATTTCTTCCTTCTTTCCCAATTAGACTAAAATGTAAAAATATTACCTAATTTGTTGACATATATTCCACTTCAATAATTAAAATTCACTACTTGTATGTATCTTAATTAAAAATTTAATTTTTTCGTGTTAATAATGAAACTTATACTACCTAACATTGTTGTATTGTTCATGTCTAGATTTGTATACACACTACCTAAATATTTTTTGCTCATTCATTAATTAATAGCTTCTAACGTTATTTATGCGTAAATGTTTAAAATATGTACACTTTAAGCCCATTATTTCAAAAAAAAAAACTACATAGCTCGAACGTCTAGCATACACTTAATGCATTATGTATTTGATGTTATAATATATAATTATAAAAAAGTATTTCCAGATTATTATTAATGAAATTAAATAATAAAACTATGCACTTAGCCGGCTATAATTATAACATATTCATGCATAATTTTAATAATCCAACAACATACGCAACAACAACAACAACAACAGCAGCAGCAACAGAAAAAAGCGAACACATTTTGTGTGTGCTCGATTTGAAATCGCGCGCGCGCTCTTTTCTAACTAACATATTTTTAACTAATTCATAACATCTTGTTTTATATATCAGACGTAAGTTTGCTTCTAATAACCGGCCAATCAATTCAATTATTAATCGCACGATAAATAATTGATTAGAGATTAACTCGTTTTTTTAATCTAATCAAATAATAACAACGCGCTATAGCACGAAACAATAAGCGCCAAATGTAAGGGGGCTCATGGAATGTCATGTTTACTATTTATTTTCGAATTATTTATTGTAAAGATTTTCTGACGCAATAAAAAGTATAGAAATTTTCAGATAAGAAATTATAAAGTTTGCTTTTCTTACAATTTTAAAAATTTTTTGTAATGAAATTTAGCCCTCTATTTTTGGTTGAACAATTTAACGCATTATTTTCAATTATTCGCTTTTCCAATAAATATAGGTATAATAGGTAATGCGCCAGGTGCAAAAGTGCATTATTTTTTAAGATTATTTTAGCAATTTCCTGTGAATTTTGAAATGAAATTTAAGCAATTGGTTTTTATTCTGAAACGTTTTATTAAACAAATGTGTCTTAAAATATGCAAAAATAGCTCAATTTTTTTCCAATTTTTAATGATATTATGGCAATTCGAGTACGAAACGGCATTTAAAGGTAATTTTTTAGTTTTTGAAGGATTATTTCCAAGATTTCGAAATAAGATTTAGTCAACTTTTTTTGATTTTCGCCTAACGTCTAAAAACGCAACATTTTGCAACTTTCTTCACACTTCACACAATTTATTACAATTGTTCAACCTTTTTATTATTTTATAATAGATTACGTATGTACTAAGTGTGTTTTTTTTTCGAAGACAATTTTCGCATTTCTTGCATTTTTTTTAGCTTTACTTGATTCAATTGACAAATATGTGCAAAAAATCTTCAATTAGCTGAGAAGAATTAACTTTACTGCGCCTGTGAAATCTTCTTAAGGAAAATTAATTTTCAGAATTTATGAATTTCGATTAATACATTAAATAAATTATCAAAGTTATTATTGACACAACTTTTTTCTAGCCTATGGCCGCTTTTTTCCGGCCAGCGATGTACAAACACGTGTGTGACAGTGCCCCACATAAAATATACGAAATAAAAAAAAAACCAACATCATCAACAGCGCGCGTTAACAAATTCGCCTAATTGCAACTTATCGTAATAATACAACGTTTTGCCAAACAATTAACCGATTAAATTGCGGCGCATTATTATAAAAATCTGCCAACACTAATACGCTATAATTTCGCATTTAATTATCGATTGTGTTGCTGTTGTGTTGCATCGTGCAATAATAGTAATAGAGCGTTCATCAACGAAAAAAAAAATTAATTTTGCTTTAATTAATTTTAATAAATTAGCGCGCCTGTCGTCGCTTGATCGAAACGCGCGCCGATTTTAATTAGTTTTCGTGGAACGGTGGAATCTTTTATGGATGATGAATAAATAAATAAAAGTTTTTGTGTTTTAGTGCGCAATTTCCTGCAATGTGTGCGCGCATTTTTCGTTCTTTTCTTAATTTACCATTCAAACTAATTAGGCATATTAATAAAGATTTTATGTGCTCGTCAATAAAATGAAGTGATTTTCTCAAAACAAAAAATGCGTAGAAGTTTTTTTTGTGAAAGTTGTATAATAAATATTGCAGTGTGACTTTTCTATTTAAGTAAAATACATTAAATAAATAATAAAATTTACATTGGGTATTTCCACGCATCAAATAGCATTTTTTTCACCAAATCATCACTAAAATTATCATTTTGCAAGTCATCGATGTAATATCAATCATAACTCGGCGCAGGATGCATTCTTATATTTATTTATAAATTACGAACTTTATACTAGTAGCCATCAATGACATATCGATGTTTAATTGCAAATATCAAAAACAACGATGAACGTTAGTAATCAATCAAACATTGTCAAAAGAATAATCAATTGCTTGACTGCCTAAAGGTTTGAAGACAACCAAATCAACAAATAAAAATAAAACTTGCAAAGTTACCTAATTACCTTTTTAAGTTTAAAAATATATATCAGAAATAACGTTGGTTATGCAAAACAATACGATACTTTATAGTCGCAACTAATCAAACATTGCCATTAAAAAAAAACAAAAAATGTGCCACGAATATGAATAACTCTAACAAGCAATAAAACAATTACATTAAAAAATACTCTAGTGATGTCTTATACACTTCCAACAACAAAGTTGCAAAGTTAATTTAGAATTTCCCTTTATATATATTTTTTCAAAAATAATTGTCGCAGCAAATGTGGTTTTTGCAAGTCACCATGAAACTTTGCAGACGATGTTTTGCGCATAAAAATGATGTTTCTGCGAGACGCGATATTTATGACTCATCATCGTGTTTTTTTTTTCGCTGCAGCAATCTGTAATAGGTATAGAGAGTGCGATGCGGCGCAATAATTAATCTAAATCAGGTGGTAATTGCATTTTAATTGCATGAAAAAATCATTTGATTGTGCGTCGCGCCGTTCAAACGCGGAAATCCATCCACCACGCTCATTAAATGATCGAAAACCAAAAAAAGTATGTATATATAGAAACTCTTTCTCTCGCGTTTTGAGCGCGTTCCCTCTCTCACGCCGCTTGTATATCAATCATACACCTGACAAAACGTAACGCACACGCAAATTTCTCATCATCATGCGGATGATGTATGTATGCGCGGCATCGCATCTCGAAGGAAGGAAAATTCGTAATGTGTAGTCGACGTCGTCGATGTAATAAAAAAAAATAGGGGGAGCTTCCATTTTGCCGGAAGCGCCCCCACACCGCGCGCGCGCGCCAAGGGTGCAAAAGCGCGCTTCCGGCACGGCGTCAAGCCAACCCCGATGTGTGTTGTGTTGTGTGGGGGGCCGATAGAGAATATCACGCGCATGCGATGAACGAACATACGGCGGAACACACGATGTTTGATGATGATGATGATGTCGACGTCGTCGTCGTTGTTGCCGCCGACGCCGGGCGCCCTTCTTCGCCTTCCGAGAATGGAGCGCGTGGAACGGAACGTCGAGCGAGACCCGCCAACCAACAAAATGCACGATCAATATTTAAATGCATGCGCGCATCGGCAAACGCCAAGCCGACGTTTTCACCGCAAGATCTCTGTGCGAAAATCGAGCAAATGGATGGTAAATTTTTCTTCTCAATTTTTGAATGGAATTACTCTAATGTCAAAGTTTTTTTTAAATTAAATAGCTGCATTTTAATCTATGTACAAAACGTTAGACTTTTGGTGCCTAAAATTTTTATATTTAAATGGACATTTTGTGCAGTACTTGGATTTGCTCAGAAAAATTATTAAAATTTTATATCTACATTTTAGTGTAAAACATTCAGATAATTAATATTTTAGCTGAAGGGAAAAAATTAGAAATTGCTTTTGGAAGTCCCAACAACCACTATTTGATAAATTTAATTATTATCCAATCGCCATTACAATTGTAAGACTATAGTTATTTTTTTATAGACACATATAATTTATTCTTACAGTTTATTGCCAAGTTGTTTAGTTGTTTGGATTTAAAAAATAAGTACTAGTACTATTTACTACTGATATAAACATAACACACACAGATTTATTTAATATAAAATTTGCTCCAACCGCAAGCAAAAAACTGATAGTTTTTCTTAATAATTTGTTTTGTAAAACGTAGAAATGCAAAAAAAAATTGGAAGAAAAAAATATTTGGAAGACCATTTATTACATGTTTTATAAAATTTTCTAGAAAATTGGACTGAAAATGGCTGATTTACTTTAATTATATTAATTATAATGACTTCATTCATGATTATAACAAATTTTAATGCATATTTAATTCTCATTAGTGCGCAATTTTAATTTTATATACTAATATTTGAAAATGTTTGAAAAATTAGTTTCATGTAAATGTTCAATTCTTCATCAAAATTATCAAAACTCCAATAAAATATTGTCAACTTGTTAAATAATTACTTTATATTTGTATCAATGTATCAATTTACTCTAATATCACTGAAAAATAGTCATTTTTGTTAATAAAAATTACCGCAAAAAGCATACAATTTTACAATTAGCGTCGATAATTCATGATTATTACATCAATTTTATGACAATTTTTCTAACTACTCATTAACCAGCGCTTTCAATTCCTATTGTTAAAACCGTTTTAAATAAAATCACAACTTTTACATATTATATCCACCCACACGTAGAATATTTTCTTTTATTTTGTTGTTGTTGAAATCGATAAAACTTGAATCAAAGTCGACGGCGTGCATTTGTCAAATCAATTTCAATTTCATTTCGTGGTAATGTTTACACTACAACTCGTACTTTACAACATAAAAGCGAAATTGATTGATTCGTATTGAAATATGAATTATGTAATCGTATGGTTTAGTTTTTCTGTCTTTCAATAAAAATAAAGCAGCCGAAGGGTACGCAAAAAAAACCGTGTAAGTACTCTCCACCTTTTCCTTCCATCCATCAACTTGGTATCTATTTGTATACGAATAAAATTCGTATCGATTCGATTCGATAAAACCCATCGTGACAAATTTATTATTTATTGCATTTTACAAAACGCTTACTTTATTATTTATCAACAATGAATTATTATTCGTTGTTATTATTATCTACGTGTATGTGTGTCTGTTTTTTTTTTCATATTTCATTTCATTATTAGATATCTATTATAAAATGTCGCTACACTTTATACAAAATTCAACGGTATTGATAGATTTTTAATTATTTGGCGCAAATTCGCGACATATACAGGAAAGTCGAGGCGGGATGAATGATTAATAACAGCGTCCTACCTTGCAATCGGCGCCGGATCGTCTTCCCATTCCACCATTTTATTTAGCCACCTACACAGAATGAAAAGCGTCGATTAAAACCATTTATAGACAAATAAAAAAAATAAAAAATTTACATCTAATTCAACATTTATGAGTTGTGGACATTGTGGAAATAATTTATTATGAAATCGACAAACGATAAGTAAAAGTTTCTTCAATTTTAATTGCTAATAAAATATCAATTTTTCATTCATTTCTATTAATAATTATTACTGGGTAAAGCTGTTTTGACCCATTATTCAATGTAGTAATAATTCGAATAATTAATGACTCATAATCCCATAAAGCCAATTAGCGGCATGAATTCTAATTTAGTTTATAAACAAAACTGCGCGCTGGCTCGATTGACATCAACGATCGCTTGGATTCAAATCTCACCACTTGATTGGCTAACAATTGCCTTAATTAAATATTTAACTAAACGACATGTGTATGTCGCACAATCAGCAAATGAACGCAAAATATTACAATTGCAGTCTCTTTTTGTTGTTCATGTGCAAACAATTATTAGCGTACTATGTAATTTTTTATAATATTACAGTAAATATTTATGCATATTAGATAACATTATCACATTAATAAGAACACATTAATAAGCGCAGACTATGGGGAATGAAAGTGGGATCAGTCCAAATCCACTCTAAAGACAAAACTGCTATGTCGATGGACATCAATGACTTTTTAGATTCAAATCTTACCACTCGATTGCCTTAACTAAATAGTTGTTTAATTAAGAGATATAAGGGGAATTATTTTTGGATGAACAGAAAATATTACCATTGATGAAGAGGAATGATCCACAGAAAATTATTTAAAACATATTTAATACCTTTATCGTCTTTGCAACTCTTTTTGTTGTCCCGTGCAAACAATTATTAGACTACTATGTAATTTTTTATAAAATTGCAGTAAATATTTATGCATATTAGATCACATTATCAATGAATAAGCGCAAACTATGGGGAATGAAAGTAGGATCAGTCTAAATCCGCTATACGGACAAAACTGCTGTGTCGATTGACATCAATGCCTTTTGGCTTTGTCAAGTTAGCCCCCGACTTTAACTTTTTAATTATTTTTTTAAGTTGTTGAATTGTGCCCGTTTTGTGCTATTTTGTGCTGTATTTTAATTATTTTGTAAATTTTGTAAATGCTCTTTTTTCGCAGTTTCAATCTCGGGGGCCAACTTGATACTAATTTCTCATAATATTATAAGTTTCTCACATTTTTCGACGTTAATGAATTGTGCTTCTTTTGTGCTACAAGATTATGCAATTTTGCCGTTTTGTGCTGCGATTTTAAGGCCCAATTTGTATATTGTAAAACGTTCCATACATATAAAGGGGCGAGACATTTGTGGCCCTTAAAAATTACTACTCACTACGTGCCGCTTGCCCACGCCCATTATACTTTATTTTGATGCAGATGTGAAGGGCCACAAATGTTTCGCCCCTTTATATGTATATAATGCTTGCAATACATCATATTGGATCTTAAAATCGCAACACAAAATGGTAAAACTACATAATCTTCTAGCACAAAACGAGCACAATTCATTAGCGTCGAAAAATGTGAAAATTTCATAATATTATGAGAAATTGGTACCAAGTTGGCACCCGAGATAGAAATTGCAAAAAGGGAAATTAACGAAATAGTACAAAATAAATAAATTGCAGCACAAAACAAGCACAATTCAATAACGTAAATGAAAAATTAACAAATTAAAGTCGGGGGCTAACTTGACATAGCCATGACTTTTTAGATTCAAATCTTACCATTCGATTGCCTCAACTAAATAGTGGTTTAATTAAGAGATATAAGGGGATTTATTTTTGAATGAGCACAAAATATTGCCATTGATGAAGAGGGATGATCGGCAAAAAAACATCAAAAAAAATATTTAGAAAATAATATAATATAATAGTCTACTTAAACCTTTAATTAAAGTCTAATTTAGTCTAAAAGCGCTTAAATTTAAATCTCACGTTTTAAATGGCTCCAATTCAAATGAGCACTTGACGGGGTGGTCTAGCTAAAGAAAAATTAATTTGTATTGTAATTAAATATATGAGTTTAATCAAAATCATTGTATCTATTTATATTTATTAACAGGAGGTATTATCACACAATTAATGGCATCAATCCTAATCCATTCTAAAAACACAACCGTCATCTAATTACGACATAAACGACCGTTTAAATTCAAATATCACTATTTGATTAGCTGATGATTAACTCAAATAATCACGACAAACTACAACCAACAAGTAATTAAGTATCTGAATTTAATTACAATATATCAACTTTTTGACGCCTTATTAGTCCGCTCAGTTCTAATTTAATCTGACTTAATCTATGTAGTTGATAGACAACCGTTTAGATTCAAATCTGACCATTCGATTGGCTAAAAATATATGTGACTGGCTTCGAACAATCGTTGAATGAGCAGAAAATTGATGAATGAGAAATAGTTGGTGCGAAAAAGCATTGATGCGTAATTAAAAGACGATCAAGTGAATGCGGATTAGGAGGGCGCCGACGATGCCGTCGCCTCAACCCCGCACACTCGTCGAATATTTTTAAGAATGGCATCATTTTCGGGCGGGCGATGATGACGACGACGTAGATGATGATGATGATGATGATGATGATGATGAAAAAAAAATAAAGCGGAGGCGAAAAAAAATGCTAGAGAGGAGAGAAGAATCGCTCAATTCCGCTCCCATTCAAAGTCACTTGGAAATCGGAAAGCGACACGTAATGAAGGTCCATTGAAGTGCGCGCTTACCCACTACCATCAGCCAGCAAGCAAGCGAACGAGCGGCAGCACGGGAGCATGTGGCGCCGAAGGCGGGCGTCTGTCGTATTCGAACTACATAATTATAATCATTTTCGGAACGCCGAAAACTTTTACAGTGATACTCAAATAGTTCTTTTATTCTTTCCCGTTGATACACACACTCGCACTCGCACACACACAAATACGTACAGATAATTCGTTTTTTATTTTTTTTTCTCCTCTTCTTTTTGGTCGAAGGTTCTAATGACACCACCGAGAGGACCGAAAAAAGCGCACCGCCTAAAATATAGGGGCACGACACATCCGTCGAAAATTATACATCTTGCAACTTTTTACCAAGGCAAGGCAGTCAGTGCTATGCTGCAGCGTCGTCGTAATTACTACGAACCCTTCTTCGCTGCTTTTTTTTTAGTCTCTTTTTCGATTATCATTAATATATGCACAATCATCAATCGTAAAGAGGTAACATTCAAACGTAATGTAAACAAATTTAAGCGCGTTAACCATGCTTAATGGTAGCGCCTAATTACTTTGCCAGATATTAATCGTAGATAAATAAATCACTGAAAATGTCTTCATTTATGAATTGGGTTGATAAATATTTTCGAAACATTGCAATTTTGAAATTTATTTTTGAAAAGCTAAGTAGACTCATTTGCCAATTTTTAACTTCTTCAGATCAATTAACTATTTGGGGGAGAGCGGGGGAATCCCGCACCCCTAAGAATAATTGGTAATTGTTCTTAAATAACAAGTAACGAATAAATTGCAACTAATGTATACATGAATGGGCAACTAATATACTATCTTGATGAATGTTAAAAATTTCTGAATTAATGCAATTCAGTTAAAAAAAATCAAAAAAATGGCGAAACTGGTAAGATAGTTGCGCTCTAACAAATAACATCGGTAAAAAAGCTACATATTGTAAACTTGTCGTTAAATATACATAAATCACATGTGTAATTGTCAGGGATGTCCTGTAATCTGTATTCCGAATGGACTATCCCGTACGTAATTCACATCTAAACCATCATTCGTTGCCTTTTCCATATTCATATCTAATTAAGCTCGTTGGATAAATTTTATTTCAAGAAGATGAAAAGGGCAATCTAGTGCAAACTATATCTTAAGATATTCAGCAATGCACAACAGAATGCCTCTTTGTATATATATATTATCAGATCCAAAAATAATTATTATTTATAGAAATAATTAAGCTTCAATTTTGATGCTCACTTTAGTTACAACAAAAAACACGAAATATTATATGCAAGGGCTGCTAATTTAATTATTGAGGAACTGTCGCCATTTTGCATTATGTTAGCTCCCACAATGTTTGTACTGATACGTTTTTCTGATCTCTACACTTAATAATTTTTAAGATAGACCATGTTGCGGCATTACTCAGCAGTCACCATTACCCAACTTTCCCCTACTAGGCAATGTTATGAAGACATTATCATTTTTAAACATTAATATTGAAAATGATAGACAAGTAATAATTTGCAATAATTGCACTATTATTTATTCCTATTAATGAAAAACCTAACGCATTTTTTTTTTTGAAAATTGATTAAGGCTATTTAAACAAAACTACTATCGAGCATTCGTCGTAATAAAACATGCAAACTGATCCATCACAGATAAAACAAGCAACGAGGCACATATTAAACTCATGTTCGCTAAGTGCGCGCACACACACACATATATCTACGCTTAATAAAAAAGCAAATAAATAATTTATTAAATCAGTGACACATTTTCTATCCATGTACTATGTGTGTGTACATACGTGCGAGCGTACAACCATACATAAAAAATGCATAAACCAAACTATCAGTGTGTTTGTATGGGTGTGTGAGTGTAATGATGGAAGTTTCTTTGCCGCAATGAAACTTCTAGACACCGTAAAAAACCACACACACACACACACATAAGGAAAGAAACGAAGAAGGAATACGAGAAAAAAAAACCAACTTGTATATAAATGTATGTGTGTATGTATGTATATACGCCACGACGCCATTTTCTAATTAATGCTGTTGTAATAATTATGAAACGTTATAAAAGAAACACCCATTCGCCTTACACACGTAATTATTTTATTATCATGATGATGATTCTGCATATGTAATCATCGATTGGTGGGAATCACACATACATCGTACACGACGACACAAGACGACGACAAGAGGGTGATCTATAAATAGAAGTCGACTGTCAATTGTTGTGTTATATCGTATGAAGAAGGATTATCTACGAATTCGCCAGCAGCCGCCATGTGGAGCAAACTGTATGTAATTTTTCAATGCGATTTGCAAGTTTGTCGTCGTATGTCAATTCGCTGGTAAATAAATAATGTGCGTTTGCATTTTCTATGTTTACTGTGTGAAAATGTTTTTATCTACCTATAAATCAATTAGCATTATAATTTGATAGACATTATTTTCAAATTTTGCCAATATGGAATTACTATCAAATGAATGATTTTTTATTTCTTTCCTATTTCTCGTGAGAATCCAAGTATGATTGCAAATTTTTTATGAATAACTATAAATTTATTCTTGAAATTTGTTGCGTCTAATAATTTGCAGGCGATATTTAGCAAATAATTTCGATTTTATTTAAACAAATGTTATGTGTTTAGTAACCATTTTAAAGTTTTATTAAATATAATTACAAATTTTCCTGAAATTTCCACATTTTGATGTTTTTGCTATTAGATATTTTGACAAGAAGAGAATATCTATAATGATTTTTGAATACATTTCATGTATTTGCAATTTTACAGTTTTCAATGATAATTCAATTTTAGTAAAGACTTTTTAAGTTCTATTTAGGCTGATCACAATTTAATAGTCACTATTATGGAAATTCTGCTTATCTTGAGGTCTACAATTAACAAGCAATTCTAGTCTTCTCTTTTCCAAATGCATTTTAAAAAATTAAAATAAAGTATCACTTTAATTAAATAAAATTTGATATTCTCTAAATATGTTTTTTTTTCCTTGTTATTATTATACAATTTTTACTCATTTTTCACATTAAGTTGCCTCTCATAAAATAATAGCTAGTAAAAAAAAGATAAATATGTACCAACGCTGATGAAAATCGCAACATTAAACGTTTCCAACACATGAAAAACACAAAACTCGTTACAAATGTACGAAAAATTAAATGAAACACACACACTGAGAGATGAAGGAAAAAAATCAACATTAAAATGCTTATTATGTTTAACGTCAAATGTGTGTGTACAATATGAGCAAAAGAGATTTATGGACCACTTTATATAAAAATTATGTCGCCTGACGACCGCTTTAATTGCCCAATTTTACTTTATCTGCCATTTATAGCATAAATACCTCTCTCTGTGTACACAATAAAAATTTACATTTAATCAGCGTTTTACTTTTTTGGTTTCTTCCACCTGTCATATTAGCATTAATG
Source organism: Adinopsis sp. GC000173 (assembly GCA_030264715.1). Taxonomy (NCBI): domain Eukaryota; kingdom Metazoa; phylum Arthropoda; class Insecta; order Coleoptera; family Staphylinidae; genus Adinopsis; species Adinopsis sp. GC000173. Next base: position 45,431 of record JARJDW010015334.1, on the reverse strand, counting down.
TGCGCCAATCACATCTCGACCACAACGACAAATTCAAATTTAATTTAGGTATTTGATCACCAAACAATTGATTTTGTGTAAAAACCAACTGAGAGACGTAATTTAAAAGAACGACTTTCATGGGTATCTGGAAAACCAAAGTGACATTTTGCTAATTTAAATTTTTTTGGAATATGATTCAGTAACTGCTAAAAAATTTAAGTTTGAAAACTCAAGTGGAATGACTTTTAAGAAGTTATAAAGTGATTTATCAACTTATTTGATTAAAAACTAAACCCGCTTTAAAAATCTTACAAATAAGATTGAAGAAATAGATTCCAAACATCAGTAGTAATAAAAACCATAAATCCAATATATTTTGAAATTATTGGTTTCAGTTTGCCACAAAATTCTATATCACTTACTTTACCATCTGGCCCGCGGCTCAATTTTCGCCGATTCAAAATAACGCCATATTGCGATCAGCATTTCATCATATCATTTTTGTGATAATTTTAGCCATCTTCCTATTTGTTAAATATTGTTACTTCAATTTGGCCAAACTCCGAAATTCTTAAAGATAATCTAAACAAATATGGCTGATATTACTTTAGTTTTCCGTATACTATAAATTTGTATGTGTCGGTACGCAATTTCTTATAGGAACGGATCTGCGGTGTAAACGAAGGACCACCTGTACATAGTCAATTATTAACAACAAACTTACAATGCAATAAAGCACAAGAAACAGTTAATCTCGCATTGGCAACGAATTCAATATGCACTTGAACAAAAAAATAACAAACGACATCAAAGCGATTATTATTTATAATTCAAGTACTGTCGCCTAACGGCACAAATCTGCGAATAGATATATTTACCCACAATCAACGCAACGCTAACGACACCGCTTCGCAAAACAATAAATAAAATGCTTTCGCCACATCAAAAATGCAAAATGAATCGCTATACTAATCACATTTTAATTGGCGGCCGCCGAAAAACGCGAACGAATTTAAGCAAACAAACGAACAGCAAGAAACAAAAAAAAGAGATTTTGGGCAATTTTGAAACCAAACAGCCAGACGCATATGTAAAATATCCGCGCAATTTACCATATGCATTTCGCGCGCTGTTGTATACATGTTGGTTGTTTGATTTCCTTTCCCCGAAACGTTTTCCACCACACACACATATACAGACAATACGAAATTTCAGCTTTCAATTACAACTACCTACTTAGGCGGCAATTTGTTTTTCAAGCATTAATTATCAAGCCGTTCGTCGATTATTAATGCGACAAGTTTTTTTTTCCGGGAAAAAAGCGATAAATTTGTAATAAATAAAATATATTGTAGTGGAAAAACTTTGCTGAAGTAAAAAAATAAAGAAGACGGCAATAGGAAAATCGACACATGTCCAACCAGCATTCCAAGTAGGTAATAAGTGTCTATGTGTTTTTTTTTCCATTCTTTGATTACCATTTGCGGAACTATAATTAAACGAAAAATATAGATACTCTCGTACCTATTAAAACATATTATCTTCCAATGTGTATTTTTGTACGTGTATTCCCAACCCCTCTTAGAAATCGTAGAAATTGCAACGAACGCCATGTGTCGAAAATTGCTACCGAAATGGTCAAAAATTTGTACGCACACACACAAACACAAAAAAACGCAGATGATACGAATGACACATGCGAATGATCGTTTTTTTTTTTCGTACACTACAACACAACATCCCAGCCGTCTAAATTACATATGCATATGGTAAAATTGTCGGTTGCCGTTTTGTTTTCGTCAAATTGTAATAATTTTTTTTTTGTTACTTCTTTTGCTTCTCCCGTTTCGAGTGTTTTTGTTTATGTTAATTCGCACTTATTTACAAAACCACAACAATTACCGGCCAAACGTTTTTCTTTTTTACATTATTAATTTGTTAAATGGCGTTTAAGGCGGCGATCGCATTTCGTAACGCAAATGTGCTTTTTCGTTACAAAATTTTAATTGCTGCTTAATTATCATTAACGTATTCAAAAAAAGCCAATAATAATAATAATAATAATTATTATTTATAATTGAGTGCGTAAAATTCACCAGATAGATATGAAACTTTTTGCATAACTGGTTGTTGATATTTATTGTCAATTGAATTCTAGTTCAATGTGAACTAAATAAAAAGTGACATTTTTAGGATAGGAGCAATTTTGATAAAGTAGAAGTTTCAAAATATCATCTAAACAACAATTGAAAGAGAATGACAAGTATGTATATATAACAAATGGCAAAAAAGACTATTTTGCACACCCAAATGAGATTTATAAAGTACACTTTTCAACTTGCTATTGTTTAAATAAAATTTTCGAAAAATCTGTTTAAATGTACATTTTTTGCATCTTAGTTATTTTGGGCAACGAAAAAAGAAAGGCGACATGTTGTAGAATGGTAAGTAATCCGTGGGAGGTATTTAACACGCACCATATAAATTTAAAGATTGGCGTTTTATTTACACGCCAGAAGGTACTTTATAAAGTAGATTTTTCAGCAGCCTATGCAAAAAGTTAATTTCATTAGTAAATTTTCATTGCGATCTAAAATGGAAGTGGTAACTCGCACTTAGTGACTATATTCCACACTTTTTTGAATTACCTGTCGACCGTATTGTTTAAATTTGCAATATTTAATCAGCTTATTATTGTCTTTATCAGAATTTAAAGAAAAAGTTGTAATTAATTGTTTTATTATATAATGCCTCTTTCAATAACCTGTCGAGAGTTTTCGTTCGAATTTAAAACCCAATCTATATTAGAATCAAAATATCGAAAACATTTAGTAGAAAATGCAATGTAAAACAATCAATTTTGAATGATAGAAACTTAGAAACAAATCGAATCAGTACCGCATGGAAAAGCATAAAATCCGTGCGCGTATAATAAAATGCGTCGAGTGTAAAATCGCAACGATGTCTTTAATTCCCTTATTACAATGTAATTGCAGCTAAATAATTCGATAATAAAGTGCCAAAAAATTTACGCCTTTAGCGTCGTGCGCAAAAAAGAAGATTATATAATATAATCTGACAGGCCGTTTCATATTATAAATTAATAATTAATGTAAAATGTATTAACGGGCAAGACCTTAAAGGCAATGGCAATGCAATGCAATGCAATGGTATATTGCAGCGCACAGCGTAAAGGACAAAGGCAGCTGAGCGCAAAAGACCTCCTCAGCCGGGAGAGCGTACTTATACAATTTGCAACAAAATAAAAAAAGAACGTATTTCTTTCTAACATTTATAATTAGCGAGCGTAATCACACAACGCACAACTAACTGTATAATTTATAAAACATTATGTATGTATTTTATTCGCTTGTATATGAATAAATTTATTCGTACACACAGAATATTTATTATAAATATTGAAATATTATCTATCTACATGTTTAATAACAATAATAAAATGGAATGAAAGTGAAGAATTACAAATTTGCTATTTATTTAATCAGATTTCCATGTGCAACGATAAAAATTTATTGCTTTATTAAATTGAATAAAGAAATCCGAAACGCATTTGTAACACGTATGTCGGCATGGTCACAGCATCATCATTCAATAATCATGTTATAATAATGCAATGCCATGGTTTACTAACCAACACAATAAATTATTATCTAAGAAATACGTTCAATTTACTATAAGGTTTGAGGAGCACAATAAATTTCGGCCCGTAATACGTTCTAAAAACGCCGATAGGTTACCAAAGCAAGTAAATTCGTCAGTTAGAATACAGATTTTGGTGGATGAACAGACGAATTTGATTAGTTTGCTAATGTATCGTCTGTAATGTTGGCTGTCGCAGTGTGCACCCGGCATAAAAACGCCTTTAAATGTTCAACAGTATACTGTCATCTTTTAGTTTTGTTCACTTTTCTGGAAAAAGGCATCAAATCTTTCTACAATTTGAGCAAGTTTGATTGACAGAAATGTTAATATAATATTGAATCTTTTAGATTGGGTTACCAAAATTGTTGTGCAATTATCGATATAACCCTGGCAGTTTAATACAAAATTTGTAACGAGGCTCAGTATGCCAAGAGCCCGTGAAGGTTTAGGTTGGGCATTAGGTTTACTGCAATGGGCTACAAATCAACAAAATAAGCAAGTATTGTTATCTACGATGTACGTTCAATCAGAACCTAATTTACCACAAGGCTTGAAGCCCGTAATAGATTGGGACTCTATATGCCCTAAAAAAATAATGTACACTATAATTGCACTTGAACGATCAATAATTTTTAATCTTTTCTCAAAAAACTCTCTACAACAATATTGATTGTTTTAGATCGGGTGATTCTTGCACAATTATCGATGAAACTGTGACAGCTTAATAGAAAACTTGTAAAGACGCCTGTAGAAGTTTAAATTTGGGCCTGCGTTCAATGTTTTTCGTACACATTGGTAATAATCATTTTAAAATCCGTTTAGTTAGACAAAACAAGCGTCGACAGGTTTAATTGCGTCTACTTGTACGATCGTGTAATTATTCCACTCGTTTTTTTTTAGAAACGTAATTACTCCAAATAGATTTGATCGAATTGATTAAGACGTCACATTTTCCCGAAATTCCATCAATCGCGACGGGCAAAATTGAGGATTGGGGCCTCATTTAGATGCTGTCTTTTAAACGACAGACGATTAGTATTGTGGACATTTAAACCATTTAAATTGCCTAATAGTGAGAAAAAGAACAGATTAATGAGTACAATATGCACGATAATATATACATTTTCATGTATTTGTTAAACATATTTCTTATCACACCTGCATCCAGCGTCCCCACTCCACCAAAAGTAGTGTCGTCTGTCGTCTAAAAAACAGCATCTGAATAATCCCCCTGGTTAATAACCTAAAAAAGTGATTTTAATAAAAATCCGGTATGCGCGTAGACAAAATACGATTAAACTCCTCTTTACACCTAGTTGCGCCGGCAACATACATGTGTCGACAGGTCTAATTACGTGCAATTAGGCGCTTTTTCAGCCCAACCACCAGCGCCGAGTGAGTATCGATGAGATTAGCACGCTGCGATGGGATGAATTAATTCCATCTTGTAATTGCCGAGGTAACGCGACGGCACCTCATTATTATTAGGTAAGTAAGAAAAATACGAAATTGTGCATGTATGGGTGAGACAGTCGAGTCGAGCCGCATTACGATCAATTATCGCAGACATCCAAAATGCGATCGTTGGATGTTGTTTGCAATTGAATGAAACAAGTAAACGTGGCTTACCTTGTGCTGGCTTGCTTCGATGCGAGAATTTTCTTACTGACACCAACCAGATAATTAATAATCACTTACTTGCAATTTGTGACATTAAACAATCGCCGCAATTTTTGGAAATTACAGGTTAGAAAAACTAATTGTGCTGACATCTGGCGTCGGGTAGCGTAACGCACGCGTCGGTTTCGAAATAAAACAAAATGTATTGTAGGCATCTTTATTGTAATATCATCAATCCGGCGAAATAAACAATTATTAATCAACGATAATTAGCGTTAATTATATTAATTGGTAGATGGTTTAGATTGTGCGGTGCGGTGTTTGGATTCATTTACGATTGAGCCGGTCGAGTGGTAAGTCCGTCGAGCTAATTAAATTTTAATTGCAGCGGGACCTAACCTAGAAAGAAATGTGTATGTGTTGTGTGTACAAAAATATGTGTGTCTTGCCCAACATAGTATGTAATGCCGTTTCTTGTTTGTAGTGTATGCGCGCTATAAAAAGATTTGTATTTAGAACAATTGACCTGTAACCTATGCTAGGTCTTGGCGAATATATCACCCTGCCTGCAGCAACGTAATCATTACGTTCGTCTCGGAGATACATTACAAAAATCAAAACATATAATCATCTGAACCATATAATCGGTGTCCATAACTATAAGCCGTTTCCTTTTTGATTCCAGCAACGTTTCTATGTTGTACACACACACACTCACACAGCCAACATTTACAATTTCAATTCGTTTTTTCTTCGCTCGGCTTTTTAATGATTAATAATAACAATTTGGGGAGAAATCAAACGCGCACACATGCTCAAGACACACACACACAACATATATACATCTACAAAACAACAACAGCGATGGAGAAGAGAAAAAATCGTTAATTAAAACCACCGACATATGATGGATCATTCGTTAGTATGTGAATGTGTGTGTGTGAAAAATTCGCTGGTTGGGCGAAATATTCGATGCACGAATGAAGTTGTGCGTCAGTAAGAAAATAATTTATTTAAACGTAATTGCGTAATTGCCAATTTAAATTAATATAGTTTTATGAATAATTTATTATGAGATTATATTTTAATTCGCCTCCATTTTTCCATGATTTTTGCATATTTTTAATTAAATTGAATCGGACATGGCGCTTAATTGGATATGTTATTATTTCCACATTAATTGCCTATAAATAAACAAAAATTTTACAAACACTGTGATTAAATTGTTAAGCGATAGCAATTAACCATTAATATATACGTATTTGAGCTGTTTGTTAAACTTGTGCAATTTTTCCAATGATGATGATGATGATGATGAAAAGCTAAATGCACCAATGAATTAAATATTATCTAAAATACTTGCACATACTTGTTTTATAAGCAATCAAATTATAAATTGAATCAAAAAAATGTTCAAATAGATCAGTGATTCTCAATCTTTTTTCTCTAGCGAATCTTTTCTTTTTTGTTTGAAGGCTTATTATTAGTCATTTTAACCTAATGCAACAAATAAAAAAATTACTCAATTAGGTTTTTATTTTCATTCTTACATAAACGCTATAGTAAATCAACACAATTACACAAATTAATATGTATTATTGAATTTTTTTGACGGGGCACTTAAAGAATTACGCGCCATGAAAATTGTTATTACTTGTAAGATTTACTATGTGGAGGAGAAATAAAAATTTGCCAAAACAAAAATTGTTCAAATTGAACAGTGACAAATAATTTTAGTTAAATTTGTGGCTATGATTTATCTTTTACTCAATACTTGAATCAAGCAAAATTTATTATTAAATTTTTGCAAATATTGAAGAGAATTGGCGAAAATTGTTGAAATTGATTAGAAATGGTCATAAAGTCAGTTAAACAAGAAACATGTTTATGTTGCTAATTGATTTGTTACTATTACTTTTATTTATTATTTATAGGTTGTTGTATGCAGATCGCTCAATTTAAATTAAACCTGAGATGTTCTGCAATTTTTTTTCGACGGCAAATATTGTAAAAAAGAAACTTTTCTGATTGGGCAAGACATTTTAAGAATATTGCAGGTAAATAGGCATAAACTCAAAATTATAATTAAGTACAAATTACATTCTTTGCAGCTTTTTGAACCCAAGTGCATTGTTAATCTTTTGTACTTGATTGTTCAATAATTGTTTTGGTATAAATTGTAAATATAACTCAAGATACTAATAGATATTATATGTTTTCGTTATTTTTATATTTACCAAACGCAAAACATTTAATGTCTCAATTCAAATGTAATTGGACTTAGATCGCTTTTAAAATATTCCAGTCATTTATAATTTATAATATTACGCGCGTGGACATTTTAGTGGCTACACTAATTAATGTCGTAAAAATAATTGTTTTAAATAACATTTCTCGTTAAATGTTTGATTATTTATACATATTAGTCCAAATGTAACTATAAAGTAAAAATTGACAAAAACTATTTAAATTAGTTGAAAATTTTAATAATAAATAAATAAAACAAAATTTATTTACTAAATATTTGATTACTTAAAGTTGTTTAAATAAATATTAACGCGATGAGTGTGTAAATTAAATTAAATCTTTAAAGTTTGCATTAAATACCACTAAGAAAATTGTTAAAAAATAATCTAGTTTTTAGCTTTAGTTTGAGATTGTTTATAAAATAAAATTGATTAAATGTGTGGGCGAAATTTGTTAATTAGAAATAAGACAAGTTTAAATTGAAACCAATTCCATGTATGCGAAGTTGCTTCGTCTTTGGAGACCATATTTTTCGAAATGCGTGGGTGTTACAGGCGGTGCCCTTGCTTCAACCAATGAACGGCAACATTCCTAATCTGAAATGAATCAGAAAAAATTATTGAGCTAAAAATTCGCTAATAACTTAATAATTTACACCAACCAACAAGTTTAAAAAACCAATAAATAAATAAATAAATAAACGCACACATGACAATAATTGTTTGACAGGCGCACACAAATCAAAAAATCCAAAAATTGAAATAAATTTAATGAATTTATTAGGTGGTAATTGTTATTAATAATAAAGTAATTTACGAAATAACTTCTAGATAATTGTAATTTCAGTTAAGCGATTAAAGATATCTGAAGAATATTATGATTTATCTGTTCGTTAAATCAAAATATCAATAAAAAACGTGAAACTTGGAACTTTGACCATGTTGCAAACATGCACCTGATTCGTTATGTAAAAAATCGATTTATTGACGCAATTTCAACATTCAAACGTAAATAAAAATTTCAATCAAATCATGGGTTTTTTCTCTCTGTATTGTATGAAACGAAACGACGATTGAAAAACCGCCAAAACACCCAACCATAACCTAGAAAAAGTAATAAATTTAATAATGTAGAAATTCCAGCAAGAACAGAGAGAAAATTATTAATCACACAACAAACCTTCAGCGTAAAAAGGCATCAAAACTCAACATCACAATCTAATTTATTATTAATTATCAAAAAAACGTTTTCATATAAATATACGAAATGCCATAGAGAAAAAAAGCAACAACAACAACGAGGCACATGAGTAATGCTCACAGACATAATAATTCATTTTATGTTAGATTATAAAAGTGGAATAAGGATGAGGCCTACATATAACCTCACATATATGAGAAATAAACAGAAAAAAATTGTAATTATGATGGTCTGATATAACACTACATCATGTGTGATGTGTAAAATACAGGTTTTGACGGCTCGAATGTTTTTCGTTTGATTTATGATTTATATAGAATGGATGCATCGAACGAACAACTCTCTACACACATACACACACACACACATATCATATCATACATATATATATATATATATACATATAGACACACTCACACACACACAGGTTGATATATGAAAAACGAATTTATTGCCCCGTTTTTTTATATAGATACACTTCTTCTTCTTCTTAGAGTTCTCGTCTTGTTGCGTCTTGTTCTTTTAGAGAGATCGGAGGGCGCACATTCGAAAACGTTTTCGATTCCATGTGAAGATTGCACGTCACACGGCAAAAACAAGACGTATCTATGGATTCCTATGGAAATCGTCCAACTGAAACTGTTATTAGGATAATTATAGCTTGGAGGCAGCAACATCGCCTAGCTCTCCCGTCCGTCCGTCCGTTCGTTCCGTTCGTAAGTAAAACGACCAAGAAATTTGTTGGTTTTAGCTGATTTCGATTCGCAGTCTTGGTTGGCTGTGTGGCTGTTGTTGCATTTGTACGTTTGTTGTGCTGTTCTGTTGCTGTGTATAAACATCAAACGTATATAAAAAAATCGGACTTTCTCACAAAGCCGCATGATTCCTAGAAACCTGACATACTGAGCCGAGCAAGAAAAATGGTCAAACACGTATAGGATAACACGCGATGTACATTCACCAGCATGGACATGCACGAATATGCCACATTCAGTCACGATATCTCCAACTCGGGTACATTCCACACAATCAACAATAATAATAATAAAAAAAATATCTATATAATGTTTGTTACTTCGTATGCAAACATTTATAAAATTTCTATATAAAGATAACGGGCTGGAATGAATGATTACATGCAGCGTACGAGAAATATGCATTATTATTTTATTTGTTGTTGCTTTGAGATGAAGAAAACAGAAAACGCAACAACAACAACAACAATTCGAACGTGTGGTGAACTGTAAATGCATTCGACGCCAGGCACAACACGCTTAAGATGGATTTTGTGTTATTGGCGGCTCGAGGCTTGCTTTTAACCTCGACCAATGGTCATGGAACTGAAGGTAGTTCGACAAAACGTTATGGTGGCACACCCATGTTGGTCAAGGGGGAAAACAATCATTAAAAATACATCAACGATACGCAAGCCCACATCAAAAAGAATAAATACAAAACGTATACACACACACATACACACACACACACAACGCACAGATGAAATAAAGAAAATGAAGGTCGCGCTCGTTTTCGTTAATCTGCATTAACACGCATTAATAATTTCTATATCACATGACTGGCATTTTATATATATGTATATACACAATATTTTTTTTCTCTACATGCTGCTACTCGCTTATGTTATTATTCCCATATTTTTGTGCTCGTTGCATAAATATGCAAAAAAATCACGCATGGCATAATTATGTTTGCTTTGACATATTGTTCAATAGCTATCACGAATATTTACCATACAATTCCATTTCTGCAAACGAATGAATTATCAATAAGGTGGAAAATGTAGAGCACAACCTTAAAATTTCATTATATGCGGATGATATAGCCGCATTATGTACATACGTTGTTGTTGAAGTTGCAATTATGATTAACCAAGCCACTTTTACTTACTATACCTATATGTCTATAGATATGTTTGGTCTACCGGAAAGTTTTGTGTGTTTTAGAAGGCAAATAAGGGAAATAAATCAGTTAATTTAAATTTTTTAAACAATAATTGCTTTACTATCTATTGAATTCTTATCGTGAAACTTTTATTTAAACAATATTTAACTTAACGTCACGGGGAGTCCATATATTACATTTTTAAATTATAAATGCTACATTTATACTAATATATATTACATAATCAATAAAAATTTATTTAAAATGTTGCATTGTCAAATAGTAAGCTCTTACAGTGATAAGTTGAGGTTATGTTTATTTTAAACAGCCAAATTAGGCTAAAAAATTAAAAAAGAAATATAAAATTAATATCTAAAAATTGGATTTAACTTTATATAAGGTGTTAAATAAAAATAAACACTATATTGTAAAATAAATATTAATAAAGATAAGAGAAAAAAATATTTTTGTTGCATACTATAAAATTTCCGGGAGACCTTACATAGGTATAGCAGGAGAAAAAGGAAAAAAACATTCTAAATATTTATTAATTTCTCAAATCATCATTAAATTTTATTTATATGGAATCATTGGCGTCATCTGTGATGAAAATAAATTTTAATAGCAGAAAATTATGTATTTCAAAAGCGCTTTCCAAGTTAAATACACTCAATTTACTTATATATTTTTATTCTTCATTTCACTAATTCATGAATTTAATTTACAGAATATGTATAGGCAGGAGGCACACACGGACGGAATTGCTGGCGCCATCTCTCTGCCTTATATGGCACATCAATGTCTTCACTTTGTTTACGCAAACATAATCTACAAATTATTGTTTCCAGTGCGAAAAATAATGTAACGAGTAAAGTGGTTTAATGGCTAATAAATTATTTGACGCAGCGTGCATACCTACGTGGTGAGTTACAAATAATCCAAACACTAATTTACACTAACCGTTTTTATTTAAAGCTTGCTTTGCGTTACTAACCATGCACGAAAAATCATAAGCAGTACGCTTTCGCTCTTCTTGTACATATGTATGTAATGCTGGGATATCTACGCGAATCATAATTATCAAAATTTTTTCCCTTTGACATAAACATTGGCTGCGTTTCATAAATTAAGCAAGAGCGGCGTGGAGAGAAAAACCGCCCGAATGTCTGACCGGGGCATTAAACAACATACGGGAACAACGCCACATAGTTAATTTCAATTCGAATCATAATTCAAAATGCCCCAGACATGTATTCCGAGCCCGCGTTTTGTTATTATACACCTCTTTTTTTCTATATGGCGTATATATACCTATATACGTTCTTATTTTTCACGCACTCAATCATTCATCATAACAAAAACACCATACAAAAAATTATTATTTTTCTGGCAATTTTTCATTGTCCACCTTCACCTAGTACTAATGTATTTATAAATGAATGATATTCACACCATTATTCTTTGTTTCGCCATACGCAATATATACAATATTTCGTTCATTATGTTACTATGTTAAATATTCAATACAATTTTAATCAATAATTCATCATCATCATCATCATCGATATGCTACTCATATACTGGTTGCTGCTGTACATACTTAATCGCCTGATTATCTGCGAAATGTAATTCCCAAACACAAACACCTATCATTAATTCATTATAATACAATAAATCTAGCAAGCCGGGGGAAAATAAAGCTAAAGTAATTCATTTCTACAAACAATTATGTTGTATTATCTAAACGAATTCATATATAAAATAATTGTTGTGAATATGCACATAAATTTAATTAATAGGCACACGCTTTTTTTTCAGTGTATTATGTTTTGCACTCTGAATAGGTGTCGGTTTACACCCAACAAAAACCATTTTTATATTCGTTGTATGGCAGAGCTGATTGGTATCTGGCTAACTATACGTATGATTAAAAATAGCGCGCGCGTTATTTATTAATTTATTTAACGTGTTTATTCTATTAGATTGTAAGTAATGCGTTAAATTGAAAGCGCTATTATATTTACGAGTAGGTATATAAAACATAAAAAAAATGTTCAAATTTCTACAACAATACACGAATGAATTGATTATGAAAATGATGCGCGATAAATTGAACGTTTTGTTACAATTACGTGGGTAATTAATACAATGACAGGTGCATCGGAACAATAACGCCGTTGACATTTTTATGCTTGTTGCCATAATTTACAGCGAAATTAATTACCCACCGTATTTGTTATTTTCACATCGCAAATTTTACAAAATCGATGAATTATTGTTGCAAATGTTAGAAATGTTTTATGTTATTTTAAACATTCGACGTGGAGCACGTTTTATTACGTTTGTAAATAATGTGTTAAAGTGATAAGTGAATTACTGTTCAACTTGTACTTTACCGCGAATCGATTCTGAAATATTCAAAGTGATTTTAAAAAGAATATGAGAAATTGAATATTGTTTGAGGAAATTAATTCAATGACAGGTGTAAATGCTCTCTAGATGGTTAAATAAGTTTTTGAGGGTTTAAACTAACAAAATTTGTTTAATTTGTTTTATTGTTGCAAATTCAGCAATACTCCGTAGAGTACTAAATTGGCCAACTATTACGTTGTTTTTAGTTACTAAAGAATTCTTTATTTAGTAGACTTTGCAACACTTATCGTTCCCTATTTACACTAAATGAGAAATAGCAATTATTTAAATGCGCTTTTAAATTAATTTCTATTAAATTCACAAACACATTATCAGTCTTAATTAGACACGAAGTTCAGAAAATTTTGCGTGTCTTTGGCAAAAATATATATTGAATCCGTACGGCACTGGGTCTTATACTGCATACAAAACCGATACTCTTTCCATCCCATCGTCATAATAACAGCAAATAATGCATACTTTACGTGAATTATTAGAGAGTGAAGCTATAAGTTACGTCGAAGCATAAAAACGTGAAGGCTTCTTCTATCTACAAGAACTGACGTTGTTGTTTCAGGATACCTATCTCCAATTTTTTTTTCAGAGTCGATTTATAACGGCTTTACCAATTTCACTCGCTGATCGAAATCAAGTGCTTTATTTTACCTGAATGTTAACCTAATTGTTCGAAAAAGGGTCGAATTGTGAACATCCGGTTTTTAAAGGTATAGAAAAGTTGCGAAAAGAAACAACTATGTTGGCTGTAAGGTAAAACTATCCGAGTAATTAAATAGATTATTATTTTGATGATTTATCGTTTTATTACATTGTAAATGATGATAAAATGAAAATGGATATTTAGTTAAAATTTAGTATTTTTTGTATACGGTAATTTGGGCATAGAATGTGTGAAATAGCAATAAAAATCAGCAGCGCATACGATTTTTATCAAAAATTGTTTTACGGAAATTAAATTCTATTTATATATACATAGAATTTTTTTCCAAATTAATTATATATAATTTTTTAATTATCAATAATAGTAATAAATTTTATGAGTGTTATGAGCATTGTTGTTAAAATGAAATCTAATCCTGTTTAATTTAATTTTTATTAGATTTAATTATAATATTACTTTAATAGCTTAACACTTAATAAATTTTATTATAACCTATAATTTAATCATTTTGCAAAAGCCAAACAAAAACATCAGCGTTTTATATCGATTAAACTTTCAGAGCATTAAAATTTATCTTGAGAGTCGAAAGGCACATAAAAATGTGTGCGCTGTTTGTTGCACATTTTCAGTGCAGCAGAAAAATAATCATTAATCATTTTTCCACGCGCATTATAAATATTAATTAGTTTACATTTGACTTTTATAATGAGCAATCTTATAAACATAATTAACGGTAAACAATTTTTATAGTAATAATAAAAATATGCTAATTTTTAGCACGTTTGATAATGGAATAGATTTCCAAGTTGCATTGTAGAGATTAGTGGTGGAGATACGCGTTTTATTAATACGACAAAAAAAATACTAAACTACTAGCACAAGCAACTACAACGGCAGTAACAACATATAGGCTGAATTTTCGTCTGCATAATTTTCGATTGCTGCAGTATAGGTTGTTGTTGTTGCTGTTGCTGTTGTTGGTGTTGCTGTTGCGCTGGTTTATCGTTTTCGGCTGCGGCTTTAGTAAAGCAAATATAAATTTGCGTACATGCTAGATTAGGTTGGTGTGTTTTTCCATGTGATGGGCGAATGTCGTGCTTGAAGTTAGTTTATTTCCCTGGAGCCTGTAATACCGGAAACCATGACTCCTTTCTAGTTCCTTTTCCTGCCGTGTTGGGTGGTGTAACGCGATTACACGGGATGTTTTATCCTCCATTTATAGATATCCATATAGAATATTGGGTTTTTCTGTGCGAGTTTATATGGCGAAAAACAAACATGCATTTGTAATTATTTTTTTCTCCATATAATATATGGATATTATTTCCGAAATTTATGCGCTTATACAGGGTGATACTATACTTAGAGAACGCATAGTTTATGTAATATTCAAATTCGAAATGTAAATTTATTACATGTTAATGCGTCAAGCGCATACATATTTTTATAGCAATGTTGTTTATTTTTATTTTTTTCTTATTCCATCTGCTTTAAAACAATTAGCGATAGTGTTTATTTATTAAAATTATGATATTACTAACATTCTTTGTCTTGCTAGCACGTAACAATGCAAGCATTTTTTTATTCTTTCATTTTCATATGACGGCCAATTTATTTAAGATTCTAGATGGATAATCTAAATATCGAACTGATAAACAATTGTCGCCTGGCGGCGCTTTAAGAATTATATATTTTATAGTATAGTATAATTTGACTATTCATTGTTATTGCTAAACGGCAAACCTTTTATCGCCTGACGGCGATACATGCACTTAAATTCGTAACTGTAACAGCCGCGATATTAGCGATAAAATGTCATTGGCGTTAAAAATCAAATCGCATAGTAATATTTTATATTATGTGCAAAAAGTGAACGTTTACAGCTCTAGGTACTCAATCGTAAATGTATTCTCTTTTTTCATCATTCTAATTTTAGCCACTTGCAAGAATCTACATGAATGAAAAATTAAATTTTTATTCGCATATTTACCATCTCTATAAAATCTTGTTATAAATGATATTTTGACTACTTGTAATCACTAACAATAAGTATCTAAAAGGAAGATTGCTAAATACGTAAGTACATTAAGGTACATATATTAAACTTTATACTAAGAAGACGCAATATATGACTAATTGCTTTCTTTAATTCTTGTTAATTTTTGTCCGTATTTATTCAAGAGTCAAAAGTTAATCTTCGAATCACTCAAACCATTTAAGTAACATTATGTGAAATCATATTTAACATTGAGTTTAGAAAAATAAAATCAATGGCATTTGTCGACTGCAATATTTTAAATTCCCTTTGAACTTGCTTTAAAATTAGTTCAAATTCTCTTTCAAAATTATTATGTTACATCGCGATGTGTAATAATTTCATCACGACTGAAAACGTAAAATATTCTATAAAATTGTTAGATGTAATTTAATCAGTTAGTGCAAACCACAAATTATCCTTCCTTTACAGATCTAGTCGATATTAAATATAGGTGTCAAAACATCATTGATAATGAGGCGCAAAATAGAAACATATCATAGAAATTATCGGTTTCAATTTGACGAAAAAATTGTTTCGATCCACCTAAATATAAAAGCAGCACAACTTAATTTATTAATTTATAAAAATTGCCATCATGCCCGAATCGAATCATAATAATTATCAAACATAATCACCATTGTATTTGCAGGTAAAAATACTCAAACGAAACACCTTCCAGCGATGTTTATTAATCATTTCATGATTGATGACAAAACAATTGTGCTTTTTTTCGGTTGGTTGGATGCCGTTGACCTACAACATTATCATCACACACACACAAAACGAAAATTTCGCCGCTAATAATCGATTGCAAGCGAAGAACCGAAAACAAAATTTTTATAACCCTTCTGCTGCCGCTTTTTTATTTTAAAACCGCGCTGTCAAACCTTCAATGGCTTTATTAGTATTTTAACACACACACGAAATGTTTATTGCCTATTACGAAAATTTTAGTACCATATAAGATTGCAATAAGTTTTAATTTCGTGGCCAAAAATGACATTTGCTTGACGAAGTAAATCAAAAGCATTACAATATTTATTGAATATTTTATAAATTAATTTAACTCATTTTTTATGTCGCAATTGAAACAGAATTTTTATAAGCCTGCTATTTACGTAGATTTCATTTTTTATCTACAAACATTGATTTGGCGAATTTTTTTATTAAAATTGAAAACTTTGATATCTAAACAAATACAATGAAATTTGAAATTATAATTGAAAAATTAAAACAAAATTTTGATAATCCTACTGGTTGCTGGCTGCCGCTTCTTCTTCTTTAGTTAAAAAACCGCGCTGTCAAGCCTTAAATGGCTTTATTAGTATTTTAACACACGAAATGTTTATTATTACTAATAACGCATGTCAATGTCATGTGGATGTTGCCCAATAGTTTGCCGTTGAGAAATGATTAAAACTATTACATTTCATTGGATAAAATAATTAATATCACTTAGCGTAATTGATAATTATCTAAACAAATTGAAATATGTACTTATTTTTTTCTTCTCTTCTTTGCGTCGACTATTCTTGATCTAATGACTATATTATTTATACATATGCGTTGTGAAAAATAATTTATAGATTTTTTTAACGCTGTTACCATTTGTAATTCGCAGTAATGAGTGCATAACCATACAAACGATTAAATCGTTCATGTTATTTAATGATCATTTTGCTAAATAATAAAAGCAAAACATTACCATACCCACGTACCTACAGTAAAAATGCACACTGTACGCGAATTTAAGGAAATCGTTAGTTTGATTTATTGCGCATTTAATTGAATTAAACGAAAAACTTGCGGCCGTCAATAAACAAAAAAAAATATGTTAAATGAGTAAATATTATTAATGACAAACGATCTATCTTCCTTTGAATAATTGCTCAACGTTTGCAAACAAAGTGTAATTTAAATCAAAGCAAATCGTTTTTTTGCAAATTTGTTGCAACATTAAAATTGTATTAATAAAATATGTTAGAAATGCAAATTTTAGAAATTTGTTTTACAACTCGTATTTGTTTCTTATGCAGCATTACAATGTTATACGACGCAACACTTTTATCGTCCACCGACAACTTTTTTCTCAACTCTAAAAATAGTAATATATTGTAATGACTTAACATTTTTGTCGGGCATATGTAATGTAAATATTTCTGTTTGACCACTTTTGTTGACCATCGTCGATTAATTTGTTAAATATCTAATAGCTTTTATCGTTTCCCATTTTTAGATTCATTTTTCATACTTGCTTCAAAAATAGTACATTTTTTTAATTTTTGTAAGTATAATTATTTATATTTTTATATATATGACGTCGATTATTTGACTAAAACCAATATATTTTGGGGTATATTTATGGTACACACTTTATCGTTCATATTTATTTCAAAAATAGTGATCTATAAATAAATGTGTGTAATAAAAGTAAAATTATTTGCAGTTTTATAGATGACGTCGATTGTTTGAGTAAAACACATATTTATTACCAAATATCTAATAGGTATTTTGTTAGTTTCTTAAATTAGTTTCAATTTCAAAATATTCTTTGTTCTCTAAATGTTTCTATTCTATTAATTGAAAAAAGTAAAATTGTGTGAATTTCGTGGCGACTATTTAAGTTTATTTATTCTAATATTTGTTTTACAGCTTGTAGCTTATATTTTAATTCATATATTTATTTTTTTGAAAATAAATTTAAGAAGAAAAATTAGAGGCTTATTTTGCCTGACGGTGATAATTTGAACATTACTGCAACCGATTTGCTTTATTTATTTTGCATTTAAGTTTATTTGTGAAATAATCTAATATTGCAATGACTTATCGGTGTATAAATAGTAATTATTTGTAATGGAGCACATCGGTCGTTTGTCGGCCAACGGCGCTACTACAATAATATTATACAACAAACGCGCGTTCGTTGTGCAACCGTTTTTTAGTTTATTGTAGCCACCCTGTATCCGAAGATCGTTCATAAAAGATTATAATACCATTTTCGGATTAATATTCATTAGCTAAAGATTTTTGTTTTTTATTGCGGAACGCATTTTTATCGACATCGAATATTTTAACATATTATACGACGAAAAACGTACGCGCCCCGTGGCCATTCCTTTCCCCCTTTTCGAACGGATTTTCTATATGTATATTAATATGACAACAATTCGGCCGGCGCTCTTGTTGTTGTTGTTGTTGTCGACGGTCGCGCGCATAAATTACCACCGCATCATCATTTTTATATTTTATTTTTTCCTGACACAGTTTCATCAATAAATCTTATTCAAAAAATATCTTTTATAAGCAAGCATTTCTTCATTGAGTATTCATAGATGTGATATGCGATCTACGGTCGTCCAATGTTTTCGTGCCCTCCCTTGTACAAAGGCGATCTTGATGAAGGCGCGGTGGTCAACTGCAATAAAATTGAGGCGTGGTGGAAATATATTAAACTAATTTATTATCTGTCAAAACTCACTGAATTCTTTCAGATAAAAAAAACACAACACGGGGAGTTGTTTTTCGTTTTTCTTTTTTCTTTTTTCCAACAGCATTGCGCACTTGAACAAATGGCTGTATATGTATAACTGAATTTATGTATTTATTTACCTCACACACATACACAAAAACTATAAAATGTTTCCGAAAACAAAATTAGTTTCAATTTGTTTGAATACGATGCAGTAGTATACGTTTGCCGTCGGATGGTGGAAATGTTGATGGCGCACCGTGCCGTACATGGCACACCCAGTGACATCTATCCGTGCACGCTCGCATTTCGATTTAAAATGCGTTTCGACGTTGATGGAATGATGAAACAAAGAAACTGAAATGACTTGTTGAAGAAGTCACATTCACAAAAACTCCACTGAATGCCCATCGTTTCCGGCATAAAAAATATATAATAATATACGATGGTTCGGGTAGACGGAACGTCATAAGTAATAATTATCTGTCTGTAGTTTGAGTACGAGAGGGCCCGGGGGTCGAAACCGCGCGGTCCCGCGCTCTGTTATTTTAACTCCAAATTTGTATTTTATGCTAGCGAACGCGGCGCCGTTAGCTCTTTTTACTGTTTTTCTACAAATCTATCATTTTCCATTTTCGCACATTTCCTACCATTTTTTCCATCGCTTACAAAGAAAAAAACGATAATCATCTGTCTATATATAAATTTATATTATTTATTTAATGATATAGTCGTTTTGCAAAATCCCTATCTTTTCAATCTAAATCAAAATTGAAACATTTTGTTCTAAAAATAGCGACGGTCAATAAATGTTTGGAGACAAATCATTAGCATGGTCAATTATACTTAAAAAGTATATATTCGCTCTGAGCCAATTCCTTATAAGCTTAACTCAAAATTAATGCAATATTTACTAAACATTTAAATTAAAGTTCATCAAAGCTCAGTTTGCATAATAAATGTTTTCAGTAAATTTTACTCATTTTGCTGTAAAATTATGCAATTATTATTTACATGATATGTGTAATATTTTTAAAGTAAGATGTAATTATTTAATCTGAAATTTATCAATTATGACATCTGAAGTAAAGTAAATATAATTAGAGCATTTATTTATTAATTTCTATGAAATTGTGCAATTTTATTAATTTTGCCACACAAAAAATGCATTCAACATTATTCAGTGCCAAAAATAATTGTCATTGATTACGTAAATATTCTAATATATTTCAGCGTTGGTTTGGAGACGTATTTATAATTTATTATTGTTTTAAGTCATTTATTTTTAATCCTAAATCAAAATTATTATAGTAATTATGCATAATTGTTATATACAGCTATTATCAAAGCTACATTAGATTAAATATATACGAAATTAAACCATACATTAATTAAATTCTATTACTTAACACCATTTTATTAATTTTACTAACAAAAATTGAATGTTTTGATTATTATTATTATTTGCTAAGCTTTCATCTATTTAATATTCGCTCGGTGATTTATTGATCATTTATTTTCGCTTTGAGCTAAAATATTTTGATTGAGAGCAAAATAATGCTAATATTTAGAGAATTGTTGCAAAAATTAATGAATTTCTACAAATCCATAGAATGTTGATGCATTTGGCACTTTAACAATAATTCTATTTATTACTGTATTATTACTTATTACTATCACATATTATATTATTTATGTTTAATCCTTATTAAAGTTAAATTAGAGTAAATACCTATTGCGATTTGTTTGGCGAAATATGAATTATTTTTGTAATAGATTGAAATTTATTAGTAATTTAAAAGTTTTGAATGATATTTGATTCGACAAGATGTAGGCATATTGTTTATCATTACCATACCTCATATCTATTTATAACTATTAGCAAACAGTCAAGTAATATAGGTATTTTTTTCCACCGCAACAACGAAACTCTGAAAAATGCGCCGCGAGCGAACGAAAACAACAAACAGAGAATTTTTTTCCATAAAACGCAAGCTGGGATGTGTAGTAAAAACGATAATTCAAATGTGGATTTTTAATGGGTGTGTGTACATATATATTTTTTTCAGGTTGTGTTTAGTATGTCAATAAAGGCAGCAATATTGAAAACAAATGAAATGCGTAAAGACAAGTGGCTGATAATTAAAAGGAAGCGAAAAACGTGAAAGCAACGCATTAATTTTCGAAGAGTTTTTTTTTTCTTCTTAGTTTTGTTTCGTTTTTGTTTCTTTGGGGCGCGCTGCGCAAACGTAACAATTAAAAAATTAACGGCGTGGTCATCAATTAGAAGACGTTCGCCGGGATGAAATCGGAGCGCGCGTATGTGATATTTAATAAAAGCGTTTGATCCGAAAAAGGGGCAGCGCGTTTTTCAAGCCGCCACCACCCCACGGTTCGTTATTTACTAACGCATCGGTAGCGTTTATTATCATAAGCGATAATTAAGCGCTGGGATTTAAACATTTAGTTAATCATTAGTTCACTGTGCAAAGTACCGGGGGCGCCACGCTCACCACAACAAATCCTTTGTTCCTCTCGCGTTGTTTTGTTTTTTGGCGCCATCTCGCTGCAGGCGACTCGAAACCTAACAATTATAGTCTCGGTGCTTAGATATATTACTGCCGTTTCATCCACACAAACGATATTCATTCCCGTCGCTCGTTTAGCTTCTTCTTTAGCTTACCCACGTGTATTTAATGAAATGTGGATACAGGTTAGATGGACATATTGTGCCGCTAAATATTTCAAAGCTAATACGAAAAACCACACACATGCATATTGTATACAAATAATAGGCACATACACATATATAGACTATACTATACACACACACACACACACATACACATTTTTTGACTTTCTTATTATTAATTTACTTAATGCAATCAAGTGACTTACGTTCTAATTAATGCGCTAAAACAAACAAAAAAACAGTCGACGCTTTTTCGGTTATGCAAGTGGACACAGAAAATATTGTTGACGTCCGAGCCGCCACGGACAAACTAAAGTGGGCTGCTAAACATGCTCCCAGAGTAATTTGTGACGAAATAAGGGGAAAATTATAAAATTACATTGCTCGCTTAAACTACTCTCTTTATTTGTGGCTGCGTTCCAATTCTCCACTCGCCATAATCGCTTATGGCAGTGGCGTATCTAATGTTTTATAATCGACCGGCCACGGCTACGAAAATCGCGCTATGGCATCGGCTACAAATTATGCAACCGATCTACTCACACTCACATCAAAAATAGTTTTAATTTTTTTTAAATTAATTATTGTTTTTTTATGTAAAATATGAAATAATTCAATTTTACATATTTGCAAAAATTAAAAACTTTATTAATGTGTAATTTTAGTAAAAAATTTTTAAACAAAATGTGCTATTTCATGTTTACGATTGCCAAATAGTTGTTTAATGATTTCCAACAACTTTTTTGTTCATTTGTTTGGAACATTTTTGAAATTTTTTGAAAATGTTAAATATACAACAATCAGAATACAAAATAGGCATATTTTATTACATTGGATCACAGATTTGAATAAATTTTACATTTATAAACATTTTTAACGCACAAAAATATTTTTTTAAGAAATAATTCGGGTTTTAGTAATTTAGGCTATTTTTGTAAATTTTGCTAATATTTTTAAACATTTTCTTAACGATTTTTTGATATTTTATTATTATATAATCATTTATTTATTTGGAATTTGAATTTTGATTACAACAAAAATTTTAATACACAATTTTGATTTATAACATTTTTCTGTGATTTATTTGACGGCAGTACAGCTTGCGGGGGTTAAAACATTAACAACTTGTAATGTTTAAGCTGCTTTACATACAAGGTGTTCAAAACATAGCTTTATACAAAAAAAAACGAACAATATATTACAATTTGGATGTTTTCTTAAAATCCAACAACAACATTTCCATTATGTTTTCTTACCGCAAAATGAAGCAAACTTGCACGTTTTCGGGCACCGCAAACGTTTGCATGAAGTTTTGGCGAAATAATTACCACCCAGTGTAGCATATATGCTATAGATGTGGCAGCGCTAATAAATCAATAAAATTTAAACAAAATACCGTTCCGGCAGTGTTTGCATATATAAAATATGTGTCCGAAATAATTCGTACGAATGCCTCCGGTCGTAATACCATTAAAATAAACAATACGTATGATTGTCTCCTAAGCAGCTGCCAAATGAACACGTTTAATTTATTAATAGCGCTAATATCCAATTTTTTTTTGGTTGGAAAAATCAATGTGCGTTTCGTAATAACATAATTGGCGCAAATTAGCCGCACAACCACATAAAAAAAAGAACGAATTCTCTCTGTATCTCGATGGGAACGAATCGTTGTTCTGCGCTCCGGATTCGTTTTATTTTTTTTTTCATTCTTTTTCACGTTTAGTTCTTGCTTACTATGTGTATGTTGTGGATATACACCATACAATAGATAGCGTGTCATAGTTTCAATAATTCATCGGCGCATCGAACGTTTGTTGCGGTCAAATTGTTTCACTTTCATATCATAATTTAGCATTTCTATGAAGATGTTCATCAAACATTTATGGGAAAACTAAATGCGAGCAATGCGAGGCGCTCTTTGCGCACCGACGCCAACGCAACGAACTGATTTGTTTCGATTAACTATTGATGCGCTAATTATTACTTTCATTTTGAATGAATTTTTCCTAAACAAGTTTAATTTTGCATTCGAAATGAAAAATTCTTATAAACGCAACATATTTCTGATAAATTAAATTAACAATTTTATTAAATTTTTGTTAAATTTTGAATTCAAAGCATTTTTAGAAATTCAAATTTCGAAATTTGATCAATACCTACTTTGATTCCTTAATGGGATTTTATACAGGCTAAATAATTTATGAAGCTGCAAGCGTATAAATAATAAATAGTTTCGGTAGCAAATTTACATTTTGCACAAAACCGCATTTTTTGAATTTCAAGATATTCAGAAAATCGATGAATTTTTATGATTTCGCATTAGTTCTCTGACCAAATTTGCTCAAATCGTTTTTCTGAGTAAGCAAACCAATTTATAACGCCGGTAAATTTATGCGTACAAATAATAATAGTTTGGACTGCAAATTTACATTTTTTCATAAAACCGCATTTCTTGAATATATCTAGCTATCTAGGCATTCCAATAATCGAAAAAATTTTATGATTCAATGAATACTCGCGCCAAATACGCTTATATGCTTTTATCGGTTTTTACAATTAAGCAAACAAAATACTTTATATCGTTGCAACAATAAATGGGTAAATAATAATATTTAAGCTGAAATGTTAGATTTTGCATAATTTCTGGGGGATTTGTAGACTTTAATGATTTCGAGGATTTTTAGAACAAATTCTTTTTATACCTTAACAAAATAATTAATAATGTTGCTAACTTTAATTGTACAAATAATAATAGTTTGGCGTGTAGATTTATATTTTACGCAATTTACAAAAAATTGATACATTTTTATGATTTAGAAGATTTTCACACCAAATATACTCAAATTCTTTTATTGTTTTTTTGTGCAATTGAAAAAACAAAGTAATTTGTAAGGTTGGTACAATAAATGTGTAAATAATAAAAGTGTGGGCTGAAAAGTTAGATTTTACATAGTTTTTTGGGTTACCAACTTCAACCGCACAAATAATCAAAGTTTGGCTTATAGATTTATATTTTACACAATTTGGCTTTTCTGAAATTTCTAGGTATTCCAAGAATCAGTAAATTTTTTTGATTCAAAGGATTTTTACATCAAATATACTCAAAATTTTTTATAATCGCTGCAAAATTTATCCCCCGACAAATAATAATATTTTGGCGCTGGAAATTTGCATCTTTTTGCAGGCGCCTTTCATCCACTTAGCAACGTCTCAATTTTTTCGGCATTTGCATGCGCCACAATTAAAAGCGAATAAGATTACGCCGCCTAACACGACTTTAATATGCGCGCCACCGAAGAAGAAGCGCCGCCACCCTGCGCTGATGTCCCATCATCATTAAGTATCACGCCACCACCGAAAAACATTAAATTGCGGCCTGGATGAAAAAATTATAATTTCGCAGTCACCCGACAAACGACTATTGACAAAATTGCCTATGTACCCGAAAATAATAAAAACAGAGCAAAAAGCGCACGATCTTCCGTCCATAATACATTCGGCCGCTTTTTTTTGCTCGATACGATATTCTTGTGCATAATGCGCCGGTAGTTATGTTAATAAGCGCCGTGGATCTTTATTATTATATATATTTTTTGTGATATATATATATAGGCGAAAATGTTAATGAAGAATTGGTGGAGAGGAGACGCCGTTTTGCAATTTCGCTAATAATATGAATTATTATAAAATTTCTATATAAAGCTGCGCGAGATGAAAATTTCCACTTCGGTTTTTGCGAAAAAATTAGGTAAATATATATGTGATATCGTGCACCGTGTGATAAAACGTATAATTTAAATATTACGGCAAAATGTTGTTGTCGTAATTTTTTTGCGCAAGGGAAAAAACCTATAAACGATTGGCGAATAAAAACCGAATTAAAATATTAATTAAGAAAAAATGCGATGTGTGTGTGTTGTATGCAGGCACGATTTTCCATTATGGCTTGTTGTTGTTCCAATGTTGTATCTATATAGGAAATTTTCGACCGAGAGAGCGAACTTCACCTTTAGCCCCCCTTCTACTAACAATATAATGGCGTAATTGTCTTCAATTATCTGCAACCACACGAAGGAAAAAATTAATTTTGTTGCACAATTTTTTTCTGTTTTTTTTTCTACGCTAGTTTTTTTTTGCTCACCTGCGCAATACCAGCTTCTTTTCTATTAGAAATTAATTGATATTTTAGTTAAGCCTTGACGTTTTGCTTAAAAATTTATGAGAAATTGATTTTTTTTTATTTATAAAGTTTAAATTTGATCAAATTGACGAAAACTTATGATTTTCTAATATTGGGTAATATTAAAGTGTTTTTTAAAAATTGCTTTGTCCAAATGCCATCTACTTTTCTACTCTTTAGGGTGATATTTAGTTGTCTAAATTTTTTTGGCAATTTTGCTTATTAAATTTACCTAGAAAATCATTTTTATGCAATAACTGTAAAATCAAAATGTAGGAAACATGTATAATATTAAGGTAAATATTTTCTTGCATTGACTAAATGTGAACTATTTTTTTTACTCTTTTTATTTTTATAAATTATTTACATTTTTGTGCAATTTTACTTCAAATTTTATATAAAACGCAATTATTTTGAGATGCAAAATTTACATTAGTCCAAAATTACTAAAAATAAATGAATTTGTAATACTAGGCCACTGGGACAAATAATGAATTTAAAAAAAACTGGCATTGCTTTTTCCACACTTGATATTTCATACTTATTAAATTTAAAGATTTTCATGCCATCTGGCTTACAACTTTGCAATCAATGTAACTGTTTTAACATGTAAACTAAATTTATTCAAAATTTTCTAGCAACAAATGCTTTTTGCTATAAATACTTTCTTCTATTTTAAATTTGCTGAAGTCACTTTGATCTTAAATGTTGCACCCCTTCATATATAAATTGCATTTTAATGTTTTGCAAAAATGCATTTTAATCCGCTCAAAAAATTATATAAATAGGGTAAAATTTCAAAGTTACAAAGATTTGTTGTAAAAATTTGGATAGCCTAAAAACCTAGTAATTTATATTTTTGCTAAATGCGTGAAGATTTATTACAAAACACTTGCCCCGTCTTAATTGTCTATATTTAAATTTAAGACTTTTTCAACGCGCTTTACTACTACTTTATACGCATTATAAATATTTTAACAAAAATAATTCGATAATTAACGCCCGTAAATTCACTAATTATCCTCTCCATTCCCAAGACACCAACGTGCTTCTATTTTACGAACGCACACACACATCTCATACATCTAGTTTTTTTTCTTCTTTTCGTTCCTTCGTTCATATCTTGTCGTAGAGTTTAAGGCTTAATTAAATATTAAGCGCATAAATTTTGTTTATTAATTACGGCTATTATATTTCACTACGAATATAAAAATTTAAATAATTTTTTTTGAAAAAAAATTACCTATTCAAATTAGTCGCATACTAATTAATTAGCCGGCAAATATTTTACATTTTAAATGAAATATTTACATTTTATCAACATTAAATGGGTAATATGTACGTCAGCGATTGCGTAATTTTCTTTCATAAATTTTTATGCGCTCAGGATTTGCAACGTTTTTCAGCCAATCTAATAAAAATTAAAATCAGCCCTTTTTTGAATAAAAATTTTGTCATTTACATTATTTATTTAAAAGAGTGGATTACTGTCTACTTAATTGTTTAACAATACAAGTTTTTGGTAGCTCTTCGCAAAATACTAACGGAAATTATAGGATTTAATAAGTGGGCATAAATACGAACAAGTTAAGTTAAGGAATTTACAAAAAATTTATTTTTGTAGCTTTTGTTTCATACTTCATATTACAATGGAATACCAAGTGACAGCAATAATAACTTTCAAAGTATTTATGTTTCCTAAGGAAACGCCCAAAATGTAAAATTCTAATTTTTATAAATTTGTAATTAACTGTAAATTAAGACCATAAAATGTTGCAATTAATTAAATATTTGCTTCTTATTGCCTAGTCTTATTCATTACTTAATTTAAAATATCTTAAAGATTTTAGTTGACTTACTATAAAAATTAGTTTTAAATAATTTGAACAGATTCAATAAAATTTATTATTTTTGATTTCATACAAAAACTGCAAAAAATGTTTATAATCTCTTTTTAACACTTAGATAATAAATCATGAATTTACTTTTTAGGCCATTTTTATTCATCACTTAATTTAAATTTATCTTAAGGGCGTTTTTGTGCATTTAAATTGAACAATTTTAAATAATGCAAGCTGTTAGCAGCTATTAACAAAAAGTAACACTAACTTCCATTTAATTTCAAGTTAATTAACTTATTATTTAATTTAAATCAGATAATTTTGTCTCGTAGCAACTTTTAATAAAAATAGCATATTTTTAATTTTATAAAATGTAAAATTTATCGATTTTTTAGTTAAATTATCGCTTAATTATAAACATTTTGAAAGGCGTGCGCTAATGAAATTGTTAGGTAAAATAGATGTTAGCCGACATGAAATGTGTATTTATTCAATCAAATATATTAAACTTATTCCAACATGGGTGAAAAATTACGACGTCAAGGCGTTAGAAAAAAGTATAATAATAATACAAAAGCCGCCCGTAAACATTTTTTAGCGTATTGCAAAAATCGATCGTTATCTTGATGTGTACGCCGCGTACGGTTGTAAAATAATTTATTGCCAAACGTAAAAAAGGCGCTTTAATCTTGCATCACATAAATAAAAAAAAATTTATACGCATTGGTGGATGGAGTGAGAGCAGAAGCAAGCGCGGGGGAACGGAGAGGAATGGTAACGGCGAAGATGTAAATCTGATATACATACACAAACATCATATAAAAATTACGATCTTTTATCGGTATTCAATAAATAACGCGCATCTGTCACTGCTGCTTTTATGAATTAAAAAAAACAAAACTAGCCACTCATATACAGGGCGGGCCATCAAATGAATTACCATTCTCTTAAATATTATTCTTACTTTAATTACACACTGTCTTAATCCACGAGAAAATGTAAAATTTTGTCATCAAATGTGGGAATATTGCCAATTCTTAATTAATTAATAATAGATTACAATTTATGATTATAAAATAATTCAAAATTTAGTTAAACGATTGTTTTTAAATTGATAAAATATGTGAAATTTGTTAATCAATATTTTATTTTTTCCGCTAAAACATTCCACCTTACACACAAGATATATAAAAAGCTTCTTGCCAACTAATAAAAATGCTTATCAAATAAATAATTTAAACCTATTTATCAAAAATAATGCTAAATTACTAGATTTTATCAATGAAACGGCAACGTAGTCAACATTTTTTAAATATTTTTGATATTATTATAGTAGAATGACATATACTACATAAATTAACCTTATTCATTAAATTTTAATAAAAATTTAACATTTTTCCATTGAATCTATCTATTTTTATGGTAATTTATAACATTTTATTTACTCTCTTCTAAATAAAAATTAAATTTATAGTCATCTTGCAGAAATGATTTAAAAAATGGCGAATAAAGTGATATTTTTTATTCATTCATTGATTATGATGTACTGCAAAAAAACAAAATTATTCACATTTTGGTAGGGATGTTTTAATATATTTAGAGCAAAATTGATTAAAATTACAGTGGCGTTAATTAGAAATAGGTATTACAGTAGAATGACATATAGTACATAAATTAACCTTATTCATTAAATTTTAATAAAAATTTAACATTTTTCCATTGAATCTGTCTATTTTTATGGTAATTTATAACATTTTATTTACTCTCTTCTAAATAAAAATTAAATTAATTTGTCCAAGAAATAATCATCTTGCAGAGATGATTTAAAAAACGGCGAATAAAGTGAAAATTCATTCATTGATTATGATGTACTGCAGAGAAACAAAATTATTCACATTTTGGTAGCGATGTTTTCATATATTTGGAGCAATTGATTAATTAGAAATAACTAAATGCTGACAATTTTTATAAAACCATGACGAAAATTGATTAAAACATTTCATTGATTTTTTTGAATGAAATTTTTTGTAAATTGATTTTTAGATAATGCATTAGTTATAGATTATTTGTGCAAAATTGTCGCATGTAGAATTCTCAATTGGTGGCCCCACCCTGTATATGTTGTATACGAAACATTTAGCGTGTTTTTATTGCGTCTCTTAATCATTGTAATTTTAAATATATAATTACACGTCTCCCTCAAGTTTCTTTATATTATACATGCTACTGTGCTCGAAAAAGATATGCGGCCCAATATAAAATATTCTCATGATTCTGAATACATTAAAGGCGCATGTTATGCCGTGCAACGACTTGACTTGGTGTATACCTAGCCTCCAGTCATAGATTTCAAGTTGCCATCATATTTTAATATAATGTATGCCTCTCCTCCAATGTGAAACGAAATGAAAATAAGAACACCGAAATGGGAAAAAAATGCGCGTGTTTGTGCTGCTGCTGTTGCTGCTGCTGCTGCTACTTCTCCTGCAACAACAACAACAACAAAAACAACTAACACAACAACATCATGGCATTAACATTAACATTGCAAATTTCCGCCGCCGCCCGATTTTTGTGTAGTATGCAATAATTGATTAAGTTACTGGAAAGTAGCTCGAACACATAAATTCCAAACATTAGCAAGCCATAAATCAAGAAAATGATAATAATGCACCGATTTGCATCCACTTTTACTAAACATATGCACTATTTAAGCGGAAAAAATCGCGCGCTCTACGGAAATTCGCAGCATAATTGTAAATTTATTGATTTGTTGCACTTTTTGCACAACAACAACATTAAAAAAAACTGTACGTATATTAATGTTAATGTAACTCTTTCAGCAGGAAAACACCATAGAAAGAAAGACATTAAAATAATTAAAAAATGCTATTTTAAACTTTGCAATTTTACAATCAAAAATATTATATTTAACAGACTTTGCACATTTTTTAACAATTTTTAAAACTTGTCTCTGGTTTTTAGTGTTTCCAGTCAAAAAATGTCACTGCGCATAAGATATAGTTAAGGAAATATTTAGTTTTTTTTTCTTTAAAAATATATATTTTTACTAAATTTCATTGATATTGATATTTGATTATATTTTTAAACAATTTTTTATATTTTTAATCACTTTTGCTGCTAGTTTAACGGTCATTTTTAAAAATAGTAAAAACGAAATATTAATCAAGAATATATGTATTTATTTTGATGTGCGTAACTATTTATTGGTGGTATGGGACAAAAAAGTGCAATGTGGTAGGTCATCGTGTGTGTCTGGTATATGTGTGTGTGTGCACATAAAGGAAACAATAACTTATTCAAATTTCCGAGACGCATTTGCATCCTAACTAATCTTTATGTTTTCAATGCGAACATTTAAATTTATAATTCTGCGCTCGCTCGCATATATGTACACATACACACACACACACACACACACACACACACACATGTATGTACATAGAAGAAAATAAGAAATAAATACGTTCCCATAAATTAGTCGTCTATAGCGTTAAATAAACATGCGCGGCTGTGTGATTTTTTAATTGATTTAATCGCTCGCGTTTTATGCATGCGTAATCAAATCGCAGCCAGCGAAACAACAATACGATCTTTCTTTTTGATTGGATTTGCAGCAAAACAAAACCATCAGATTGTATTTTAAACAATTTCTCATCATATCATCAACAAATTGACAATTAACATACAGTTAACAACGCAAACATTTGAATAATTAATTTTCTTCTTGGTTGATAACGTTTCACAATTAAATAATAAGAAAATTTATTAATTTTATAAAAATCGTTACAGCTTCATTAAATCTATTTTAATTTCAAATTAATTTATTAAATCAAAATTGTATTATTTTTGTTTACATAAAATTTAAAATTTGCTTCAATTTTATTAAAATAACTTTAGACTAATAAAAGGTTTTTGAATTTCGTGTAAACGCTATTCGAAATGTGTAAGAAAATTTATTTAAAAATAAATTATTAACACTAATATTGAAGATTTCCTCAAATTTTTATGAAAATTAAATGTTTTAATGTTTTGTATAATATTAAGTCAGCAATACTAATTAGTGTAAGATAATATTTGAAATGAAAAATTAATGTTAAGCGGTTGTTTGCTAAATTTCGGCTTGGAAACGCATGGAATTTTTAATTGCTGAATTAATAATGTATCAGCTCCCTCGGACAGCCAGCGTCCGTTTTAATTTCGTATTCGTCGAATATAAATCATACAGTTTCATGCGCGGCGCGCACACCCCTCGCACTGCCGCTGCTAATATTTCAAAAAACAAAAAATCAACTTCGAAAAGGAAAAAAAGCACAACACAGAGAGGAATAAATAAAAAACGAAAAGAAATCCTCCACACTGTCGCTTCGAATGGCAGTGTTCGGTCTTGGGGGCCCGACTTGATTAAATATTAATAAAGGAAAACACAATTTACATTCACCAGCGACTTCCCACTAATAGCATGCAACGCTACAATATTTGCCAAACGAAATTAATTTTCAATTTATTAGGTTGTTGCATTTGAATTATTGGCCGGCGCTACCGCGGCGCTGGCTTGCTTGAGGGGGTGCTTTATCGGTTTTTGCGTGCTGCATTCTCACCCGCGGCACACAAGCACACACACACATATACACAAAAAAAACCTCAATCGAAACACACATAACGCTAGGAAATATCTGGGTTTAAACGTTTCTAACCTGCCAATTAGCGTTTTGCCACGTTCAACTCCAAAAATTTTAATGTACCTGAATATAAAAGGAAAGATGCTGAATGAATACACTATATAAAAAAATATTCTTTACAAAATTGAGATTAATTGCTGTCTTTTTTAAATATTTTTTGTATTAAATTAATTTAAATGTTTTAATATTACCAATTTTGCTTCAAATGTGATAAAAATTTATAATTTTGTGTTTTAAAAAGAAGCAATTAGTATTTTTTACCACCTCCAATAAAATATTTGCATTTTTCTATGTATTAGAGGATAAATCATCATTTTTTACAGCAATTTTTGTGTCAAATTAATCAAAATGTTTTAAAATTACCAATTTTTTTTTGAAAAGTGACCAAAATTGACAATTGTTTTATGTAATATGTTCAATTAGAAGGTCTCGAGAGAATGAAAATCGTATGTTTAGAAATAATTAGTTTTATTTCTCTAATTTCCAAATCGTTTTGTGATTTTC
The DNA here is from genome assembly GCA_030264715.1 of Adinopsis sp. GC000173. NCBI lineage: Eukaryota > Metazoa > Arthropoda > Insecta > Coleoptera > Staphylinidae > Adinopsis > Adinopsis sp. GC000173. Next base: position 12,296 of record JARJDW010015334.1, on the reverse strand, counting down.
TTAACAGTAAAGTATATTAAAGATATAATATTATTGTCTCCTTTTGCACTAAAACACGAAAAAATCCCCGAACCAACTAGGTGTATCAAAATATTTAAAATTCGTAAATAATTAGTTTTTCTGCAATCCCTGCAACCCCTGCAAATTACAACTCCAGATAATTTCTTCCAATTCGAATGGTATTTTTTGCATAAAATGAAATGAAATTTAGGAAATTAATTAATACTTATATAAATAAATAACAAAAATTGTTGGAGATTGCATTTCAATGAGACACATTCGATTTGCACACAGGGAAAAAGTGATCGTTGGTGTTTTATTTGCATCGAAAATAGTGCAAAAACGTGTGGCGCTGGTGTTTTCGCTAATTACACGTTTCGCGCTAATTAGTAATTGTCGGTTGCGAGTCGTTTGTGTGTGATATGTTGAAGGTGTGCCATTAATGAGTGACAAGGACGAGACTCGGGCTCTTTCCACATATACAAAACACACACACAACCGTATACTATACACCCAGCAGAGCAAGCAAAACGAAAAGCCTTCTTTTTGCTTCGTTTCGCCGCGCGTATTTTTTTTCCTCGCTGCCGCTAAAACTATTATTATTGCTATATAAATAAATAACAGCTTCACTAAGAATGTAATTATACACATTACAAATATATTTAGATCTAGTCCTTATATATATCTAAAGCCAATAATTAGATGAAAATGAAAGTAATGCTTTGTCTTCGTTTTTTTCTCTTCATTTTTTTCGGCTTCTCCTCCACGATGCTGTTCGTTTCGAGGCTGCTTGCTGGCTTGCATTTTGAGCCAGAAAATACGAAAAATTAACGAATGTAATCATCGAAATTTCAAATGATGTGTAATATGTAATTAGAAAATTGAGAAACTGGTGAAGTTTTATACGAAATTACACATTTTAGCGTTGCGTTCGATCAAAACGTACAATCTTCACAAAATAATGATAAATCGTGAATTAAAACACTCTTTTTTTTTCTACAAATACAAATTAGAAACATCTCGAATTGCTAAATATTTTTAAAATTATTTCACTCTAAAATTATTCACAAATCTAAATTATTAAACAAATTGGTGAAATATAAATTAAAATATGTCATATTACTAAACATTTTAAATAAAATATACTCTAAAATTATTTAAGTACAGTTGTTAGATAATGAATCAATAATACTCCGCTTTCTGCAAATATAATCTTAAAAAATTTCAAATATTTTTATAAAAATTATTACATAATGCTAGAAAAACTTAGTCGACATTTACATGAAATTGTTAAAAAATTGTTAAATGTTTTTATTACATGATCCTACTAAAAACATTTTATTTTCATTTAAATTACTAAAAAATGAATAATTCACCACTTTTTCAAATATGGACTTAAAAGTCTTAAATTGCTAAGTATTTTTTATCCAGAAAATGTTTTACAATTGTAATTTATTCTCTCATGCTACAAAATTATTTAAAAATATATAAAATGTTAAAATGTTAACAAAATAACTGTCATTAAACTTTATCGGTTAAAGAATAATTAAAAACAATTTCAAAAATCGCTTTTCATAACAAATGTAAAAAAATTAACATTTTATAAAATTTGTAAGTTTGTAAAATGACTAAATAATGTAATATATGTACTTTTAAAGGCACATTTGATCCCTTAATTGCAATAATAAACACTTATCTATTTAAATTCTCTTGAATTATTTAGCATTCAATCATCAACTATTTATTAGATTAGCAGATAACAATAGAAAATAGTTTTAACTGAATATTAATATCTAAATGATAACCGCAATTATTCTGTATAGATAATTTTATTGAATAATAATTAATGGTGTGTTCTGTTTTTCTTTTTTATTTCGTGGCGATGCAGAAATACCGTTTATTGAATATTTAAATGAAATCCTCAATGAATATTTATCTGTTCGATGCATCTTCGATTCTCGTGTGTATGTGTATGTGTGTGTGTGTGTGTGTTGGAAAAATATTTGGAATATGCATATGGGATTGAATATATAAGGTAGACGGTGTATAGTGGGTACCATGGTCCAGGTGCCGCCCATACCCAGGGCAATGTGGTAGGCGGCCATCTTATCTCACCCCCAGGGGCCCCAACAACCGGTCTTACTAACTCACATGATCATTTTGATTCAATGCATTTACACGAAAATAAAAAAAACAACACACACACACAGAACGCTGCTTGTGCTATGTACAAAAAGTTCGTCGTCGGTTTTTGCGCGCGCGCTGCCTTTTTTCTCCTAATCGACGGCGACAATATACAAACACACACACACACACATACACATATTTTTTTCGCCGCTGTTATATTTATAATTAAATCACTTAAAAACGCTTAATTGCCGGCAATTATTCAATTTGATGACGAAAAGAATTTTTACATAGCAGACATGGATACTATTATTAGAAGTAAACACGATAATTATGAAGAATTTTTCAACTAACAAATATGTTAATTTACATTAGCTATTCATAAGCATAACGTACAAAATACGCGATGCGCTTAAAAACGCCAGCTGCCACTTTTATTTTATATACACCAACATATATATTTTTCTCCTATCTATATCGCATAATATGGTAATGGATATTTTAGGGTGAGAAAAACGTGTGATAATATGCCATTTTCTGTTCAAATGGATTGATGGGAATCATTGGGAGCGGCCAAATAATTGCGATGTTATTATAATAATAATGCATTAACGCCGCACCTTTTATTTTAGGACATCCTCATATTGTACGCATTCTTAGAATTTATTTCTATATTGAAGTGCGGCAAAAACGCAACGTTTATCAAAAATCGTTCGATTCGTCAACGATGAAAATCTCGAAAATTTGTATTGTTGCGACATCTGCCAGCCTTCATAGACATGAACACCAAATTCCTCACAGATGTCGCTGGCAAAAACAGGTATCTGCATACCTTCAATAATCCTAACCTTAAAAACAAAAGAGAAACAATCATATTTGAAAATTAGTTGATACATTTAATCTGAAATGTTCCCTACGAGTACTCAGTGCAAGCATTGGATGTTTACCAGTGAAGATGAGTTAAATAAACTGCGCGAACAAACCAATCTAAAGCATGTCCAGACGTATGGAAAACATATTCCGGTAAGATTATGAGTACCCTTTTACAATCACGAGTATTAAACGATTGTTGTATTGTTGTAGGATGCACAAAAATATGATTATTTTTTAACACCGGACGAAGAGCGTATTATGGTACGAAGATACGAATTACATTTGAGGGATTTTTGCAAATGCTTTCAGCCACCAATGCCTCGATGTGTCGTTGGCACAGCGTTTCACTACTTTAAACGATTCTATGTATATAATTCAGTTATGAATTATCATCCCAAGGAAATAGTGTATGTATTGTAACAATGTATTGTACATTAATATAATATAATCAATTTTTAGTGTCACCTGCATTTATCTAGCATGTAAAGTAGAAGAATTCAACGTATCTATAATACAGTTCGTAGCGAATATTAAAGGCGACAGAGAAAAGGCCACCGATGTTATATTGAATAATGAATTATTACTAATGGAACAATTGAATTTTCATCTTGCAATACACAATCCGTTTAGACCAGTTGAGGGACTCCTTATTGATATTAAAACCCGATCATCGTTGAACGATCCAGAGCGCTTAAGACCAGGAACTGAACAACTACTAGAAAAGGTGTTTCTCACCGATGCAATATTACTGTACTCGCCCAGCCAAGTTGCCTTAGCTGCCGTCTTGCACGCTGCATCGAAGTTGCAAGAAAATTTAGATTCATACGTAACAGATACGCTGTTTGGTGAAGATGGAAGAGGGAAACTAGAAGAATTAATCGAAGCTGTTAGAAGTATACGATCAATGGTGAAGCTAGCCGATATAAATCCAGACAAAAATTTGTTTAAAAGTTTAGATAAAAAGCTCGAAAAATGTAGGAATCCTGAAAACAATCCAGACAGCGAAATGTACTAAATATAATATATTTTCTGTGTACCATTAATCTAGTCTATATTTAATTTTAGTTACAAATTGAAAGTGCAGGCATTACTAAACAACGATGACGATGAAGAATACAGCAAAATCGTTGATATGAATGAGTATCTAAATAATTCCGCGCTATGTATGTAATAAATTATTATTTATGAGTATTACAATTATGAAACATGGTATTTAAAAAAAACTATTTTGAGTCTTTCGATACAATTTATAATAAAAAACATATCAAATATCAAGAATTGTCGAATTGCCGCCCAAAATTTTGCAGCTGCATCATGGGAGAGGTTTCAGGCGCGGATCGATCCGAATAATCTTGATATGATGGTGGCAGGCAATGTGTGCTTGGTGACATTGATGGCGTTACCATTGATGAACTGGGTGGTATTGGAACGACGGCAGGTAACATTTGTGGCAAGTTTGCTGGATTTCCCTGATTGGCATAGTTGAAAAACCTAAAATCGTAAGATTAATTAACTTCACCATTAATATTGTATTACCTACCACAGAAGACTACAGCAAATCCGACTTTATTCGTAATAAAATTTTTGGAACGAATAGTTGTGGTGAAAACTATTCTTAAAAATATCGCAGCGAAGATTGCCCATGTGACGAATAAACTGAACTATGACAAGTCAGATTTACCAGAGCCTACTGTTTTTGTTTTTGTAAACATTATCTTATATACTGTTTTTCATATTTTAGATTAAAGGAGATAAATGTAATGGTAAAGTTACAGCCTAGCAAAAATCGGCTATAAAATAATGATTACATGAAAGATTATACAGAAAAATACATATGGAATAAATAATATATGGAAGAAGTTATACAATGAAAAAGTTACACATAGAAATACTATGAAACGTGGAGTATAAAACGCACCCCAATTTTAAGTTTTTATCGGCTAATAGGAGAATATTTATTCTTTGGGTTCCAATATTATTTTGTTATCATTATATAAATTTCACTTTATAAAACCCAAATAATAATAAAATACAATGTAATTAACGAATGTATTGTTAAAGTAGTAACTAGCCACATTTTTCATTTTTTGTAATTGCATAAAGTCATATAAACCAATGCAACGTTTATCATTAGTTAGAGTTAATATTATAGAATGAAAAATAGTTTTTTTTTTCAATATTATAATTGTTGATTAAAACTTGAAACTAATTTTCTCAACATTTGTGGTTTATCACTATTTAGCAATACAAAGCCTTTCCATTATACAAAAAAGTAATTGCAGATTTTAATTTAGAGTTAAATTTAAATTTAAATTTTATTAATTTAATTGCTTTATAAAATGTTTTTGTATAAATATTATATCATATATAACTATATTATATGCGTTATATGATGCGAAAAATCTTAATTACTTATTTTCATCATAGTTTTGGTTTATAATTTTGTTTGTCAGATGAATACTGCAAATAATGGGAAATTTATCTTTAGCTATGTTGTCTAAAAGCATCCAAATCGTTGGATATAAGTTTTAGAGCATATATCCAATCAAATCTTTGAATATTATTTAACTATAAATTGAAATCCATAATTACTTTTTAATATAACTATTTCTATGTGTAATTTCTTCAAAGTGTAATTTTTGCCCATCGTGTGGAGGGTTGACAAATCTCCAAGCGTAGAAGTCAAACTAATGAAATTACAGTTTTGACGAATATTTGAATAAGAACAATAGCTCAAATAATACATAATGTAAATGTCATTTTGAAAATAAAAGCATTTATTGCTGAAACAGCTACTGGGGTATAAGCTGATAATACTTTTTTAAGGCTGAATGCGAATTGGTTTAAAACAAACATTAAAAAGTTTATATGATATATTCGAGGCAGCCTAATTTACTCTAGCATGGGTTGTTAGTAATTTTTAATCATTGATAAATTGATAAAAATTTTTTTATTCTGCACATGAATATAAGGTCATGTATTTGTCTGAATGTTTATGAATATAAATTCTGTAAAAGGTGTTATATAATAACGAACGTTACATTTCGATTTACATCCGATGGCATATGAATTTGATATATATATTTTTGATTTTATTTGTTTCGTTGATATCTGTTTAAATTCAAACTAGTTTATCTGCACATGCGTCAAATTGGCTGCAACGACATCTACTGTAGAATAGATGATCACAACAATGCAGAACTCTGTAAGAACCAGTGAAATAGCAGAGTACGATACATAATGTTAAATTTGAATTATTAGAGTTGCTCATAAATGAACATACTTTATTAATTACATGTAAGCAACTGTCAAAATAATTAGTAGCCATCATTTACGCTTTCTTGCTATCGGTGTCGGGATGACATAGTAAAAAAAAGTCGATTTAATATCCGAAATGAATTTAAAGTTATTACAATTCACTGAAAAAGCATTATTTGATTTAATTCAATATAAAATATGCATATACCTGAAGGAACATTACCAAATGTCAAAATATTTTCTGCCTAACGTCAACTCGTTGATTGAAATAAAGATATCCCAAAATAATCATTTTAATTAAATTTTTATAAATCTAATCAATCAAGTACATTTTTTATACAAAGCGAGGTCGAATAATTAATTTTATATGATAATATTTGTAGCTTACCATAATCGGTCACCTAGAAAAATCGGCCTCGGCGTGATAATTCCCATTGAGCTATAGTACTGTTGCGCTAATAATTCGATATCGTTGGTATATTTGCGCTTCCACTTTGTTCGTCGATTTTGAAACCATATTTTAATCTAAAATCATTAAGGGGTTTTAGATAGTTTATTATCATCATAGTATATATTATCATACTTGTGTTTCGGTGAGTTTTAACGTCTTTGATAATTGACAACGTTTCGCCACCGACAGGTATTTATTCCTCTCAAATTCCGCCTCCAAGGATTTAATTTGCGATGCGGTGAAGGCGGTTCGCGGCCGCTTCTTTCGATCGTCGTCGGCTTTCGCATCTGGAAGAATAGAACAACAAGGGCATTTGTCTTAAATTTGCCATAATAAAATTTATGTGCTGCCGGGATGTGAAGACATTTGAAAAAGAGACACTAATTTGCGCTCGGAATACAGAATTAGATTTTAAACGGCTAACGATCCGAGCGCGTTGAAAAATGACTCGACGGAAAATGTAACGTTGTAGGTACGATATATCCACCGCCCGCCTGCCTGCCTTCTTTTCTCTTCTTCGTTCGTTCGTTCGCTTTTTTTATTCCTCTCATTTCGCTTAGCAGCGTTTAAGTCGTATCTTATTTTTGGTTGAATTTCCGCTGCGACGATTAGACATTAATTTCAGTTATAAACGACACTCAAACTACGACACACCAAATAAATTTTAAATACGTTACAGGTTTTATTATACATATTTTATTCAAATACGCCATAATAATTGCTTGATTTATCGTCGGCGTAAATTTCAGTTGAAATAACATCATCAGAAACGTTCAGGTGCATTTAATATTAATATTTATTTACTCTACTTCACTCCAATTAAATTATCAAACACTTGTATATATTTCTAGTAGGACACTATTTCCTTTCATCTTAATTATTATCGCGCCTTTCGGTTACCTAATCATACACGGGACGTCTTCTATCAGCGCGCACGAATTGAGGAAAATTAGCAATATTAATATTTTTCAACGTTCAAGCAGCGTTTTGGCAGTGGAGAAAAAATATGTTTGAAGTGTGAAAATGCGAATGATTTATTGCCACAAATTCGAAACAATTTATTTTTATTTAAAACCCAATTTATTTTCCACATCATTAACGTATTATTTTCACGCCGTTTGTGCATTGAAGCAAAATGTATTTTTTGGATGGACTATGCTCGTAACATATCGCTACATTATTTGCAGTTTTATTTCATTAATAATTGGTCGGAAAATTTGAATTTTTGGGGAAATTGTGAAGTTTATATATTTAGGTATTACCCAATTTATTGTGCAAATCATTAACATATTATTTTCAGGTCGTTTGTGCTTTGAAACATAAATGTATTTTTTGGATGGACTATGCACGTAAAACTGTACATTTTTTGGCAATTTTATAACGCATTTTCTCACTATTATTGCCAATTTAGACAATGCAAAAATTGGAGACAATTTATTCACAATCGATAAAAAAAATATTTATTTTGATTGAAATTGTAAAATTCACATTTGTCACAACTTTTTCGTCCTACTATTTGACCATTACATTAGAAAGTACAATAAAGTTCCATATGTCAACGAAAAACTCATGAATTTTTGCAAAATTTAATGAAAATTTCCGACTTTTCTCTTGAGAATTTGAGAAATTTAATAGAAAGTTATTTTTTGTATAAATTTTTTATTTTGACAAAAATTTTCTTACAACTTTTTGAACTTGTTAGAATGCAAATGATTTACTGCCACAAATTTGAAACAATTTATTTTTATTTAAAACCCAATTTATTTTCCACATCATTAACGTATTATTTTCACGCCGTTTTGGAGCAAACCGATTTTTTTTGGATGGACTATACGCGCTCGTAATTTACGTACCAAATAATATGGGACAACAAGACAACACGCGAGACGGCGAAAAAAATCCATTTATAATTGTTAATTTAAAGCCCGTGTATAAATGCATGCGATGAGAATAAATATTTTTGAAAAGAAAAAAAAACACACGAAAAAACAACATCAAACAGTTTTCTTTTGATATACGAAACCGCAATAAATAAGTCGAATCTGGGCAAATTTATGCGGCAGCGAGAGAATTAAGATTATCTAAATATATAACAACTACATTTTAAATACCACTTTAATGGTTGTAGTAATTGAAATGACGCCGAAAATATATTGTTAACTTAATAAACAGATTAACAACAAATAAATTATCCATATCATATCTAAATTGGTTTTAATTGGTGTTATTTTTGCGTGAAAGCACTAAAAATAATAAAAAATAAAAAATAAATGTGAACCTGAACAGTGATTGATGATTAAATGCTGAAAAAACATTTAAACAGCGCGTTTTTTTTACGTACGCTAATAGAATGTAATTAGGAATAAATTAATTTGTTTTCATTACGATTTTAAAATAACATGTTTATTACCGTATAATTTGCTAAATAATCAAAAAGCTAAAAATAATGACAACAGCCATTGCATTGTTAATTCTATGTAACTATGTTTGCAATTGATAATTCATTTCAATTCAATTTGTTCAATAATTAATAAAAAATCAGTTGCAAAATTATAAAATCTATAAATTGCTTTTTTTAATTTGTCAAAATTTGGAAAATCTCATTGATAACACTTTGGTTGAATTGAAAACTGCAACAAACATGAGATTTTCTGGGTAGCCCTAAGTCATTTTAAATATCAATTCAAAATCTTTTAAGTCAACACAATAAAAAAGCATAATTGTTATTATTTTCGCTGTGCAATAAGCTGTGGCGCTAAGGACATAAGTAATTGAACTTCTCTAAATGTCTAAAAACATAGCTTTTGTAATTTTTAACTCATCATTGAAAATAAATCAATGGAAATCTGTTCATAGTTGATCTTTTATTACTTTGATTATTCGATAAGCGGAATGCTTGAAACTTGCAAACTAAAATATTGTTTTCTGTATGAATTATTGAAGAATTATAATTTGTATTTTTATCACATTAAAAACTGATTAAATTTGAGACATTGATAGTAAAATTAGAGATTTGGATGAAGATGAGCAAAAATTTGTGAATGTTTTTAACTCTTTTAAGCAGATTTTTTATTTTAATAGGTTTTCTCTTACTACTTTTTGTTCATTTTTTTAGAAAACACAATATAATATTAGAAAATCAATGTAATATCGTAAAATTTAAAATAAAGATTAAAGTTTTTACAATCAGAATTCGATTTAGGAATGTTTGTTAAAAGAAAAGGATTTATTTAGATCTATAAAAAAGTAATTTTTTTAGTAAAATTAAAAAGTGTTTGCTTAAAAAATGATAATTCATTACAACAAAAAAAATGTCACAAATTGGCAGCGGAATATTTGAAATTTGATTGTAAATTTTAGCAATTTATCTCAATCTTCATTAACATATTAGAATTTTTCTAGTCGAAATAGAATGATAAATGAACTAGGTGTATTAAGCGCGGCGAGGCAACTGAACGTTGTTCGCTACAGCAATATTCCAAGCGTAATTACTCCATCATGAACAATGAGTGAAAATCGCTCTTTTATTTAACGCGTTCGCCTCTCTTAAAAATCCTAAAAATAAATAGGCTCATTAAAATATTATCCGCAGACAAATTTGAAGATTCCAGCCGTGTCACATATACGAACATTTAAATTTATATAAAACGAAGGAGGAGGAGGACGAAGGCGCAGCGACGAGCGTAGCGCGCAAGAGACGAAGAGAGCGCATCTTAACCGGCCGTAAATGACATACATGTGTATGAGTCGCGCATATATCAGCTGCTAATTGACAGGCTATGCCGGGCTAGACAAAGTGACACTAAACGTTGTCTAATTACCATCCGCGCCTATTCCGATCTCATTTGCAACGCGTTACACGCTTTGTCACCGCATCGTCCCTCGTCGTGATCGTCGTATTGTATTCTATACTGTACAGTGTACATACTATACGATCGCCGTTTTTATTTGGCACGCGCCGTAATTAACACGTCTGCATAATAATCGGAATGCGTATTGAATGGGTGCATCAATTGCGTTCTCCTCGTACACGTACACGTTTTTCTCCGTTCAGGAATTTCGTGTGTGTATATTCTGAGCGTACTAATTGCCGCTACATGACACCCCTGTCTAAACAAGCAATAATAAATTACGCCATCCCGAAATAAATTATCGCGTGCAGTTATCGTTTTCGTTTCCATTTCCATTCCTCCTTTTTTTTATCATCACAAATTGCTTATCACCGTGTGCACGGATAATATACGATGCATGTTCAACGGATTTATGCACGCACGTTTGTAAGATGAGCACTTCAACACCTTTTTTATTCCAAAATAAATGTCATCGTTTATTATGCGCTAATTATAATTATCGATTATAATGATTATAATGGTGCGACTAAATTAGCAAAATGATTAGTTAGTAATATAACTAGATAGTGAGAATAAATTGTAGATGGTGCGATAGTTTCATTTGAAAACTAAGTTTAAGAAGCTAACTAGAGGATTATCGTCAAATTTATAGTACATATTGTCTAGTAATATTTTGCAAGAGTATTTTTTGATTTCTGTGAAATATGCATCTTATTATTACTTTTGGCCACAATAAAATTCACAGAAATGATTGACCGTTCACATTCAAGAAATGTCAAATCTATTCAATGAAATGTTTACAATCTGCTTTAACAAACTACAAAAATTTACGTGTTTTAATAAACTTGATAAGAAATAACCTGTCGAAATGGAAATTTTGCATAGAAATGCAACATTTCTACAAATTTTCTTCAAAATGTATTGTTCTCCTACAATGGGATTTCTACTAATAGTTTTTTATATTGAAAAAAATGTACAACATTAAGGCAAAAACAAAAAATGGACAAATCCCATTTAAAATTCTATTTGCCTTGAAAAAATTTAATATAGACATTAATAACAGTTGGGATTTTATTACAACATTCTCAAAACTTCAAAAAATAATAACTCACTAAAATTTAGAACAAAAATTAACATATTTTCAATACATTTTTCTATTTATTATATATATAAAGTAATGGAAAATATCACTAAAATGTGCAAAATTCAATGCTTAATTTTGATTCACTTTATTACTAATAGTATTCTTCAATAAGACTAATTCCATTTTGACAAATATGATGATTAAATTAAGCTATTACAATTGACAATTAAAATTAAAATATTTGTTACACAATATTTGTTTTCAAAATATTCAATTTTTTAATATCTGTTGAGAAATGTAAGTGTGACAGTGCCTCTTATTTTATCTCGTTTTTACTGTCACAATCACATTTCATTTGTGGATACATTCGTTTATACCAACATCATTTTCTGTTAAGAGCGTAGAAAATTAAAAACATATTTATTGGTTATTTAAAAAATTGTAAATCTCAGGGTTTATTGAATGACAAAATCTAATTTAATTAATTAAATATCTTTCGATTGAAATCGGTTTTAATTTTGAAAATTTTAATCTTTAAGGGCAAGGTATCTATAAAAAGTAGTTCAGATCACTTATAATTAAAATGCATATATCCCTGAAATCGTATTATAGATTGTTTTATTCTTTAAGTAGTCTATAACTAGAAGAGTTT